>JAHWFO010002456.1:418086-445428 GCA_023313115.1 Rhysida immarginata
CCGCGGCAAAAAATAATAAAATAATAACTTTGCGGCAAAATTTACGAAGTAAATAAGTATTTTTTATTTCTCCGTAACCATTTCCACGCAAAAATGAGAAAATGGATTTTCTTGAATTACAGCGCCATCTACCAAAAATAAAAAAAAATGTTTCAGACAAAATGTACGTAGTTTTTTATGTAGGACCTGAATCTGCAATAAAAAATAGGGGTTCCCATTTGAAATTTTAAAGTTGCCCCCCGCCCCACCCCCAGGGGCCGGGGGGGGTGGGCTAATTTTAGCACCAGCAGATGCCCCCTCGAAAATAATCAACTTTGGATTATACGCATTTTTTCGTGTGAAGCTTATTTTTCGAGTTATTCTGCTTTGTCAACTTAAAATTTACACCCTGTATAATCACTTAAGTTATTTAACCTCACTGGGAAATAAGGTTTAAAAAAAAACAAAAAAACTAGACTGCACATGAACACGTTATTGAAAAACTCTTATAAACCCAACATATCTTAGATAAAAATTTCCGATTATTACGCCTCAAATTAGTACATTGTAAATTAAGGTCGTTCTAGCAACAAACGAGATACGTCATCGAGATGATCTTTGGCTAAATGAGTTTTAAAGTTTGCAAAGTTTACTTAAAGAGTACATAACAGAAAATAGTTACCTTATAGAAAATGTCGCCAGCTCCTTTTGGGGGGGGGGGGGGTCATATTTTGATATCCCTTGGTTGATGCAATTCCTCTCTACCAGTTTCTATTGCAATTAAGTTGCACTGCTCTCAGTTTTCCTCGCTGGCAAATTTTCCAGAAATCTTAAGCATTCCATGAAGCCGGTATCAGGTTTCACATGCGTATCGTCCAGCTTTTATTTCCTCAAATTCAGGGCCTAGTTCCATCTTTTGCAAAATAAATTGCGCAGGTACGTTGAAATATGAACGCAGTTATCTTCAGCGACTGAATTGTATGCTCCTTCATTCTTTAAATTCAGTTCCAGGAATAGTCAAAGTCTTATGCAGTACAAATTCTAAGCACATCTTTCCTAGAGATTCTATTTTCGGATATCAGGTTTTATGATCAATCCCCAACAAAATTTAAGTGCTGCGATGAAACTTACCCAAAAAGTCTACTAAATTCCGGAGGGAGTGCGGCTATTTGCTAATACCACTGAAGCTTATCACAATCAACCTTTAATTTGCATATTTGTGTTTAATGACAAACCACAATATTTCCTTTAACCCTCCTCGCAGAAATTTTTTTTTTCCATTTCCCATTTCAATGTATTGACGATTCTGCGCACATGCCCTCTAGTATTTACATAAATTCGAAAAAACGATAAGTAAAAATGTCTATTCCGAGCAAGTGCTGGTTTGCTCCAATAAATTCTGAGCACATACTGTATTTAAGTACTACATTTATTTCGAAATGGTAGAATAAAATCTGTTTTATACTAGTCAGACAATCTTACTGCATAAATTTCAAAATTTCGAGTTTAGTGGTCTGCGAGGTCCTAAATGTTGCAGAGAGCTGCTTGATACACTGTCCAACGAGAGTTTGAGCAGTCAAATTTTTGATTTAATTTTTACAAAGTGAAACTGCAAATTTAATTAGACGCACCCAATCTAAAGTTATTTTGCTGCATTTCTTGAAATGTAAACGTATTAAATAAAGCAAAGTTACCGTATACGGAACGGGCTACTCATGTTAGGCAATTTGACAACCTTGAATTCGTCCAGCATTCAGAACCTTACATAAACCTTAAACTATCCACATTTTTGTTTTGGTGTTTTTTCATTGCTTTGTCTGCTAAATATTTTACAAGAATTTTTGTTAATTCGTCTGTCATTTTTACTATCCATGAAACTTCAACATTGCTCCAGAATAAATCTCTGTAGAATTGATGTTCCTGATATTTAAGTTCAAAACTATTCGTCGTTTTTTGGCATCATACCTCATACTTTTATTTTTTGTATACAGCACTTACCGACATGCAAGTGCCTAACAACGTCGAAAAAATTAACTTTATACAACTAAATTTCATCATAACCTTCGTGCCTTTACTTATTTTAATGTAATTTCCGAAATGAAAATTATGAGACGCAGAAAATATTCGAACAAATATTTATTTCATACGGTTCAATTTCTTTCAAAAACCACAAAGTTACAACTGCAATTACATGAAACTAATCGAAATTTTGTTGTTGCTGTTTATTGACATTGAGGGTAATAAAAAGGAAATGACAGCTGAATACTAAGCAACATCAAAATATATTATGAAATGAGTAAGCATCATGGTAAATCAATTTTTTTGTATCCAAGTTAAACTTCCGTCTATATGGACGTATAGATATTTAAACACTCAAGCTTCATGGAAAAAAAAAAATAATCAAATTTTAAACTAGAATAATTTGTAGCAACGTAAGTACGTAGTTTATCATAATGCAATGATATGAATCAGTCTTAAATGTGTAGCAATATAATTGCTAGATGGCAGAAAGGGGAGGGGGTAGATGAAATAATTTAAAAGTTGCACAAAATTTAGATTTGCCTTGCCTTGCCTTTCACATTTTGTACATTGTATGTTTTGATTCATACGTAACCACTGCAGGAAATCGATAAATTATTTTATTTGCACATGAGTATTCCAAAGGATCATCATGTGCATACTAGCTTGGTAGGCAAATGTAATATTCCAATAGACTTATATAAAAATCTATATCACGTTTTGGTCAATGACTTACATTTTTCTTCATTTAAATATAAAAAAAAAAAAAGTTTAGTTTAAAAAGGTTTTCCTTCAAGGTCGATTTTTATGAACTCTTAACAATACAGAATTAAAATCTCCAGTGACATACAGGTAATTAAGATGGAGACAATTGATTTCAATCTATTACGATTTAGAAATTAAAACTTCTTTAAAATAGTTATAAAAATGCAAGGATGAACATTTATTTGGTGTCTATTCCTTCATTAGAAATGGCTAACAGAAAGCTAAGTGGGGAGAAAAGAAATCCCATCTTGTCGTTTTGTACTCAAAAATATTTTTTTTATGTACCCTTTAACACAGAATATACCAATACACAAATTGTGCTACTAAAACACAAAATCAGATGTATGAAATATCATATATATATATCAATATGTATGGAATATATCTAAGTGAATGAATCTATAATGTCATATATGAAGCCATGTTTTTAATAAATTTTGTTTTCCCTCAAGTTTTTTTTTTGTTTTTTGTTTTTGTTCACTATCTAATTTTCATTTTTTATATATGTGTATTAAAAAAAAAATATATAAGGAAAGCATTTTTTTTCAACTCAAATATTAGCCTTATTATTGAGTTGTGTATTTCCTTACTGAAATTCTCATTAAAAATCGGAAAATATAATGGATATCAAATTGGTTCAGTTGTGATCCTCTTCATGCTCAGGACACTACCTCCTGCAAGAGAAAAGAAGGAATATTTTAAATGTCAGTTACACTTTTTAGATCTTAATATATTAATTAAATTCAAAACCCAAATTATGATGCAAATTTTTAGTTCATTAAGCCTGGTAGCACACCTTTTCTAAAGGGCCTGGAGAAAACACTATCATGTGGAACTTTTGGAAAAACAAAATTAGTTTACAGGAACCTACATATTTAATATTCTAACCAAAACCCTTAATCCAAGATTAGGAATTCTCTAGCTTATATTTTCTGCTTACTCATTCTTCTTTGTTTTGTTATCTTCTGGGGCACTTCTAACTCGAATCTACATCAGCCTTTTCGCATTCAGAAATGGTATTTAAGAATTTTCTTAAGGCTCCCAAAACCTGCAGGTCTAATTTACTTAATTCTTATGGTATTGTTATTTATCAGACGTAAGTTTTGCAGTTAGTTATTTTAAAACTTTTTAATAATTTCCTTACTTCTCTTTGAATTTCACACAACTGTGATTTTCACTCATTTAACCTGACAATTTGGCTATTCGAGTTCCTACAGCTAGAAGGAATTATGTGCACTTTGACATTGTTATATATCCATCTAGCCAGTTTCCATCCGCTCATTAACCTCCATAATAATCTTTAAGCAGATTTCCGTTCAACATCCTTGCAATTAATTTTTATAGAGCTTTTACAGCACGTGACCGCGTAAGTCATTCTGGTTTTAGGTTGCTTAGCAACTCAGGACGCAGAACTAGGTCAGCCATCTTGGATAACAAGCACACTTCGCACAGGCTAGTCGGTATGGCAAGATAGCATATTACACGAATCTCCCAATCCATGCACAACTGAGATATGAACAAAAAATTGCTGATATTGATAGGATTGATCCTTATACCTTATTAAATCAGGAGTTTACTTTAGAGAAAAGAAGTTTGCCTTCGTTGGATCTCATCTTAATTTCAAGCTACGTCGTCCACAAGCACAGCCGGATCACATGCAAACAAATCACTTGATGCATACAAGAAATTTTTGTGTGGCTGGGTCCTCGAAGTCTGCTACAAACAAATTAACGTTAATACACTCGTTTATAGCAAGGTATGTAATAAATGAGACACCGAAAGTAAAATTTCAGGATAAAAGTTCAGCGCAGCATCCCCTAATTTTCTCGGCTAACATCGATCAGCCCCTTCGCGTTTATGCTCTGAATTTATTATCGTAGAATATCTAATTAATATGTAAATGATTTATAGTGTTATAGAAATTAAATTTAAAGAAATATATGCAGGAAAAAAATCACGAAAGTTCCGTGGTGATGAACTTCGGCTAACGGGCGACCACTGGCATAGCCCCCATTTACTATTTAGGGGGCTACGCCGGCATGGCCACCCTTAATTTAACGTACACCTTCATGGAACTTTCGTGATTTTTTTCCTACATAAATTTCTTAAAATATAATTTCCATAATATGATAAATCATTTACATATTAATTAGATATGTTACGATAATAAATTCAGAGCATAAACTTGATGAGGCTGATCGATGTCAGCCAAGAAAATTGGGGGCCGCTAATCTGAACTTTATCAATTTCTGACACACCAAACTCCTTTGGGAAAATTACGACGAACAGCCTTTATTTAATTAAACAAGCGTTTTCTGTATGTAGTATCCAGATTGAATTTCATTCTAAGAAATGATTGGAGTAGACACGCCAGTATTTTATACTGTTGCAGTTGTGGAGTACAACTTTAATCGTGGTGAGCCAAGCTGCTCTTCTGTAATTTCGAAGATTAGCTTATCTTAGTGCCTCTGAACTACAGGTATTCTGTAAAAATATTTTAATCTATCTCTAGAAATTAGAACTTCCTAAGATGCAGCAAAAAGACATTGTATAATGAATTCCAGAGCGTGTGCGAGTAGCGAAGAAAGCAAGTACCTGTTTGCTTGTTATCCAATATGGCGGCGTCGTGTCGATGACATCACAATGACGACACGATGATGCGTAGTAAAAAAGCTCTATTAGTTAAATTTTATTTTACAATGTTAGCCATTTTTGTTAATTTGCTGTTTGCTACCATGGCATGAGACCTATCATGTCGGCTCCGTCCGGATTTGTAACAATACATAAATACAGTGAAACTTCAATTTTACGACATCTTTCAGACAAAGTTAAAAGAATGTAAGATCGAGGAAAATTTAAAATCGGGGAAAAGGAAGAAAGAAAACATGTATTTTTCCAAATATGTGCTATTTGTATCCCACATGACCAATTGTTCACTTTACATTTTTCCTATAGTTTCAACAAATACAATTTATCTGTAAGATTTGACACCACCTAGATGAGAAAAATCCCGGACACTCTAGCAAGCAAAAATTTAAAGAAATATATTAATGTGTTCTTTCTTTTGAAAACTTGTTTATTACACCAAGTTGCACGTCGTCTGTGAAACTACATTTTAAATGAAATTTTTTTCTTTAAAAGTAAGTTTTTTTCAAGTAAAACTTGCATTTTATTTTGAAATTTTCAAAATATGTTGGTAATCCAAACATCGAACACCCAACACGATTGGATATCCGAACGTCTAGTCACATAACACCGAAATTGAACACATTGTCAATGAATACGCTTTACTTCAGAGTTAACGACTGCAGTTATAATGGCGACAGCGTGCACACACTTCGATAGTTGCATGGATTGAAATCTGTGCAAAATTGAAGTAGATGCTACTGGTCAGACAGTGAATTAGAATGTACAATCTAGGAAAACACAAAAGGGGAGGAAACGTAAATTCAAGGAATTTTTAACATTGATCTTGTGAGCATTGTGCACAGGCTATGAATTTGTAACGTAAATTCGAAGTTTCACTGTAATAAAATAAATATAACAATTCAAGGAACCAGCAAAATCCATTTTGCTATCTAGATATTACATTGCATGGAGGCAGCATTTAAATTAGCATAATTTTGATTAATAAAAATTAAAAAGCTTATTTATTCAAATCAGATTCAGTACTTTAAATAATAATTTCATGGACTTATATATTTACTACAGTATTTTTCATGTCTATTCTCAGAAAATTATTTGACATGCTCGTGAAGCTGGCAGTCGGGGTCAACAACAAGGAAGGATCATGGATTCACTTCCCATCCTATCTCTTTCCCGATTGTGTGAATATGGAAAAATTCGACATCATGAAATGTGTAAAAAACTACATAAAGTAAGGAGACTACGAGCACATTCGTTTATTCGTTCAATGTGATTTTTTTTTTCTACCGAGTGCACGCACTAGTTGTTCGAAGTAACTCTCGTGCGGCCCGTGAGAGGCGTTCGGAGATTTCCGTGCATTTCATGTAGTCCGTGCGCGAACTAAGCGCACGAAGGTAGAAGCAGGGTCGTTTCGTGCGTTTTACAATTGCAAATGGCGACCTCCAATCCAGCAAAGCTCCAGATTTCGATCACTGTCGATGATGGTCGAAATTTTGCATTCAAGTGGATGAAGAGAGTTTATACAGATTTAAAAAAAAATTCGAAAGTGAAAAAGACTCTAAAAATTAGAAATTTAGACTCTTGGGGTGATTAAAAAGGAATCGTTGAAGCATCGCCACCATGTTGTTGGTTTGGCTCAAAACGCACGGACCGTTGGTGAAAGATCGGACAAACTGCACTGAACGCACTAAACGGTAAATGCACAGGGCACACTATCGACGTAATCATCGTGCAAATCATACGAATAAACGAATGCACCTTAAAATTAACTAGGAGGACTTACAGTCTCAAATGCAGCATTTACATTTGTTACCGCCTATAACTTCCTGAACTATGTCCATAATCTCCCCCTGAAACAAAGAACATAATCATGTAATGTTGCCGCACACACACAAAAAATAAAAAAATAAATCCCACAAAGATCAAATTGTGAACAGCTTACCTCCATATGGTCCCGAACTTCTACGATAGTAGGAACTACTCTTCATAGGGCCTCCACCATAATCACTGCCATAATTGGAGCCAAAGTCATCAAATCTGCTTTGCATTCCTGAACATTTAAATTCCATGCATTATATATACATTCTGCTTGATATTTTCTCCACTATAATTTAAATTTATATATATATAAAAAAAAAAAGTAGTACTATACACAATTCTTACCAGAGCTCATCATTCCACGTCTCTCACCAAAATGGGACTGACTTCCCCAATCACTTTGGCTGTCGCCCATACCACCACCAAAGCTTCTACCTTGACTGAAAGAACTTCCAAAATTACTACCTGCAAAAGAAGAAAATCCCCATTTCAAACCAAGAAAGAAAGAAAATTTACATTTTAACAAGAATTTAAATAATTAAAAAAATTATTACCAAATAAGAGTGGTTATAGATCCCATCAACTTTTAATGAAGGTTGAAAAGTCAGGATTTGGTAAAAACTAATAATTGGTCTCCACTATAATTATAGTGTTGTAGGTGGCGTTGATCAATTTCAGTAGCCTGTGATTGGTTACTGATATGACGTAGAAATTCCCATTTACAGAATCCCATTCTACCAGATCTAGTAGAAATTCTACTAAATTGGCAACACTGCATGTAACAATGTATAAATTTTCAGTGCATAGGCTTTCTTTCTAGGAAGAGTTGTCAGAGACTATCAATAAGCCATTCTCCCTCTTCCCTGCAACGTTTTTCACTTTTCTGTAATGAACTAGTGATGTTTTCCCACGTTTTATGACCTGAAAAGCAGTGACCAGTAATAGCAATAGTAAAATAAAGAGCCCCCCCCCCCTTTCTTTTTATGTATGTTCTTGCCTATTTATTTCTCGCGACAAGTCAAAAATGGGACCGCACTGTACAAGAGGATAAAATTTTTACTGTTATTTTGGGCTCTAAAAGTGGAATCGCATTATAGTAGAATATTTACGGTACTTCTGTTAATGTATACAGGGTCCGTAGATTTAATCAAAGAAAATTCCATGACTTTTCCAGGCAATTCAATACATTTTCCAAAACCATAATCATCTTTCATAATTTTAGGGACAATATTCATATGAATAATTCAATGATTTTAGGGACTTTCCATGACTCGTATGCACTCTGTGTATAGAAAAACAAACCACATACCTTGACTACGAGAACTGCCAAAGGCATCCATATTCCCAAAGCTTTTTGACGAGTTCCAGGGACTTCCACCGAAATTATCTAAATAATTACAAAATCAATGTTAAGTTTGCACGAATACTTTTAATTTCTCTACCACAAAAAGTTAAAACATTCGTACCAGAACTATCGAATCTACTGCTGAAACTTGATCCTCTATCCTCCATTTGTCTTGGGCTGTTCCACATCCTTCCAAAGTTACCTTCCCCATCAACAATAAAAACGAGTCAATAATAAACGCTTAAAATAACAAATTTGATAAAACTGAAATATATTTTTATATATAAAAAAAATATTTACCACCACCCATGCTGTCGCCATAGCTATCGTTATTACTAGAATAACCACCACGTTCACCACGGAAAGGATTCCAATCACTGCTTCCTCGATCTCGATCACGATCACGTCCGTAACTCCCTCCTAGAGAAAACAAAAACACCCGTTGGAATAAAAGATTCTTGAAAAGAATAGGCAAATTTCCCAAAAAATAAGTTTAGTGGCTTACTATCCGAGCCTCGATCCTTCTGCTTCATCTTAGCCATGTCTTCTTTTGGAATCGCTTTTTTAATTTCAACCCTCTTTCCATTTATGCTATGGCGTTTCTTCATCACTGCAATATTTAAATTTTATCACCCCTCTTGTAAATTAACACTGAATAACTAAATGCAAGTAGCTTATTTAAGAGAAAATGGATCTTACAGACAAATTTATCAACAGTATCATAATCATCAAATTCCACAAATGCAAATCCCCGTTTCACGCCAGTTTCTTTTTGGGTAATGATGTTAATGGCAGTAATGTTTCCGTATTTCTCAAAATAATTTTGAAGGTCCTCTTCAGTGATATCAGCATTTAATCCGCCAACAAACAGCTTCTTTATAGTAGCTTGCATTTCAGGTTTGCTAGCATCCTAAAATTAAAAAAGTAATTGTTGAGTTGGGAGGAGGGGGAGAAAAAAAAAAATTCGCTGCAACTTAATTTATCACGAGCTGTCAGAATCGCACAAAAATGCATTTTAGTTATTAACATGCTACATGCATGTGATAAATAAAAGCTAAGTATTCCTATCACGTGAACTGAAAATCCACCATATACGGAACAAGTGAGACCTCAATGTAAACTAGCAGTCGCTCGTATGAGACTCGCTCATACTGCAAAACAAATTTGCACAACCTTGGCTCGTACCAATGTCTTGAGGTTCTACTGTATTCACAACAGCTGAATACACGAAAAACTGCACTACATTGCATAATGTTTTATTTGTTTTTAATTTTTGTCCACCCGGTTAATTTAGCTTACCACCCACCTGATAAAATTTTCTAGGGAGAACATTGTACAACATTCAAAACTACCAAAAAACATACAATATTCTTGCCTATATCTGTTTGCAACAACATGTAATATCAAACAGACACATTGCTATCTGAAGCAACCATAAAAATCTAACAATACAACTAACATATGAGGAAACTAAATGCTCTAAGGTAATTATTCAAAAAATATTTGCATAAAATTTCTTAAATCATTTGAAATGTATGAATTTTCTTAATATTTATTAAAGCTAGCAAATTACTTCAGTAAAAATAAATCCATACTGACCTCTCTTGGCACTGCTCGCTTTGGTTCCACAATTCGTCCATCCACCTTATGAGGTCGTGCCTTTTGAGCATCGTCAACCATGTATGCTCTTTTGTAAGTGATGAAGCCAAAACCTCTCGACTTCTTGGTTCTTGAATCCTTGATGACAACACAGTCAACTATTTCTCCCCATTCCTTAAAATGTTTTTTCAATGACGATTCCGTAGTCTTGAAATCAAGCCCGCCAATAAAGAGTTTTCTAAGTTGTTCAGGTTCAGATATGTCTCTCTAAATCCAAATAAATGAAAGTTTTTAAAATTATCTTTTGGATTATTTTGGCTTTAGAAAATTTTAGTCAATCTGCTATATCGTTTTTTCATTTTAGGCATTATACAGGGTGTCCCACGACACATAAAAAATTATTCGTGAGCTTATTCTACATAAAAAATTGAGACTAAAATGCCGAATACAATTTGACAGTGTTGCCCAAAGTCATGACTAGTCTAAAGAAAAATTTACAGCAATTTGTGGAACTTAACCTCAAATCATAGTATTTTACAACTGGTAAACATAAAGGAATTATAAATTAATAAACATTGATTTCTAATAATAAATAAAAGGTAACAATTATTAATAACCATCTATGGAATCCTAATTCACATTAAATGCTCAAAGCGGCCACCATCAGCATCGAGACAAGAGCGATGAACAAGATTGTTGCAAGCTGCTATTGCTATTATGGGTATTATAAATTCCATTGATTAGGAGATCCTGTTTCGCAAATCATTGTCGTTAACTGGTATACAAAAAACTGCATAGCAATTAATCGGCAACAATTGACAATTTAAGTTTAAAAACGAATTGAAAAACTAATTGTATGCGAAATTAGGGTAAATTCGCTATCTTTGAATACCCTAACTCAAAAATAAATGATCTAAAACAAAAATTGTATTCGGCATTTTCGTCTCAGTTTTTTTTATGTAGAATACGCTCACGAAGTTTTTTTATATCTGTTGTGGGACACACTATATATTATTGTACATTAACTTGGTAGCTCAAATAAAAGTTGATCTTTGTTGAATTTGAACAACATTACAGTCATTCAGGGTAACTTTGCACCATACAAAAAGAAAAAGATTTAACCCCTTCCGCCTCCCCTGTGACTTTCCTTCCCCACTGAAAGTCAATACTAAGGAAAAAATAATTACAGGGCTCTTCTAACCCACAGTGAAGGGGAAGGGTTAATTCAAGGATGGTTCAAAGTTACCCTGAATGACTGCATTCAATAGCCTAACAAAACAATGTAGCAAAACTGAGAAAATCAATGAAAACACACATACATCATAATCTCGCCTCGAATCATCCCGTCTGGAATCGTGCTTTGAATGACCTTGACCTAAAAGGAAGAAAAAAAATATTTTTAAAGTACCTAAAAAAAAACAAACTGATACTGGTATGTAAAGTTCGACAGTTCATATCTTTGACTGGCTAACTGAAGACTTCATTCTAAGAATCCTCATCTCACATTATGTAACTTCAAATCATTTAGAGTTCTTACCTTTTCCTCCACTATCAGCATCTTGTGAATTCTCACCATCATTCTGCAATAAAAAAGTCAAATCTTAAGTCAAATAATTAAGCGTAATGCTTACACAAAGCATACTCATACACAGGGTTCGTACACTTTGCTCAACCTCAAATTCCAGGCTTTTCCAGAAATGTTTTAAGAAGTTTCCAGACTAAGAATTATGACAGTATACATACATGAATCTAACTAGATATTAGCTAGTGCTGGTTAATTTTTCAGAGAAAATTAGAACAAGAGTCGTAGTCACTTGCAACGTTTGGCTGGTATTTGAGAACAAAACTACATCCGCAAGTAAAAGAAGCAGACACTTAAGATACCACAGGGCCTTTAATACAATTTAAATTTTTGTACAAAGGACTACGAAATATATATTCAATAAAACCACCGTCCACCGCAATGACAGCCTCCACACACTTTCAGAACCGCTGGCAGGCAGCAATGAGGTGGGTCTTCTGGATTTCTGCCATTGCCTCCGAAATAGCTGGCCTGAAATCTTCAACGGTGTTGTGTGGATGCTTGTTGGACCCCAGACGTAATAGTCCAAAGGATTGAGATCAGGGGAGCAATGTATCTTTAGATCCGCCATGTTTATCTGCCTCATTTCGGAATTGTTAAATAGTATGACGTATTAACTATTACATCATACTCACATGTTCTCATACCTGGCACACCCTGTATTTTAAATCTAACCGACACCATTGCTGCATAATTTACTTATAATCTGAGTGGTCGCAGAAATGATAATTTTTAAGTGCTGGTCGTAATGCAATAGTACTGATTAGCTGCGACCAGTGCAGCTAGATTCCAGGCATACATTTTTTTTCATTTCTTTAAAAATGGAGCGATTTATATACAGTTTTTGACATAATTTATAAGATGCATTAATTCGTTTTTAAGAATTACATTTTCGTGTCCCATGGGACATGAAGTTGTAAGATTCAGTCAGCCAATGAAGCCTAGATTCAGCACTTTTTTTTTTCTTTTACAAATCCAGTATAAGTGATAGAAATTCCAGTGAAACCTAACAGACCCCCCCCCCCTAATTATGGACACTTTTTAGTTTCTTGGCAGGTCCATGTACATGTATTGTGACTTCTCAATAGCAGACACCTCTTAACAGACAGATTTTCTTTCCCCAGAGGTGTCTGCTATTGAGAGGTTTCACTAATAAAATTCCAGGCTTTTCCACGGATTTAAGGCCACGTACAAACCCTGCATACAGTAGCCTCCTCCCTCCAATAAAATTTTTTTTTTATCCATAAGACACCAGTCAAGATTGAAAACTGAAAAGGGAAAGGCAAAACTCAATTCTAAGCTAAAATTTATTTCTAAACTCGGTCCATCGTAAGCTTGCACGTGATGTAAACAAAAGCACGTGGTGAAGTGCAATTATATTGGCTGACAGCCTTGCAACTTCCGTATTCCTGGGCGCACACGAAAATGTAGTTCACAAAAGAAAACTGGAAAACTGACTTAAAACTAACAGTTCTGAAAACAACTAAAATCATTAAATGTTATTAAATGACAATAACATGATCGTTTCATCTTTAATAGGTTTGTAATAGCATACGAATTTAAGCAATAAAATTTCCTCATTAATACTATTGATCATACATGTATCCTTTTAAATACAAAAATAAAAGGAAAAAACAATGGTTTATTTGTACATTCTTTTGACATACTAATGTTTGGGGCAATTAGAAACCATTTAGTCTTACATGGAAAATCAGTATTTCAATAATGCTAGTTTGAATAGAGTTTACAAAAGGAATCTAACTTTTACAGCTCTAATATTATTAACCTTCATCTATTTAGGGGCACTGGAAAATATTGTAGGAAGCGTCAAAACATTGGTTGTTACTCTGTTGTTCGATTTGCATAATTTGAATAAAAGTCACCTATCCAATGAGCTGTGGTGCAGTGAATGTTAGGGCGAATACACGTGCAGGTGTTTTGCAAACATTACTGTAAATTTTCAGTCCCTCTGCCACAGTCTGCAGAATGCCGCAGAAACGTAATTTCAGTAATTACGATCGTGGACAAGCTGTTGGAAATCTGATCTTGCTACAGGCACTCATGTTTCTGCCAGAACCATTTCAGTCAGTTGAATGATGGACTGTATGCAGAACCCTGTCAAATGCATTCCACTATCTTCGCTCCATCAACGGAAGAGATTAGAGTGGTGTAACCAGCACCGTGCTTGGGGCGATCGGAAGTGGCCCATGGTGATGTTTCCAGAGAAGTCTCTGCTCACTATGCAGAGTAATTCTGGGCATCAACTGATCTGGCGTGAAAAGGGAACTCGTTATTACCAACAACACATTCAGGCTTGTATCTTCGTCCATTTTTGTATATTTGCAAAGACTTAAAACTTTCTCCATTTTTTTATGTGTCCATTAAGAGAAAACTCTAACTGATCGACCCTTGGGCTACAGCATAACATGCCGCGACAGTGGGGACTGATCGGTGGAATTACCGCTGTACTTAAACATGGCGGTTTTAACAATTCTGGTTTTCGCGGTGGATAGTAGGAACCAACCTTTAGTCAAGAACAGACAACTACGTTACAGGAAGAATGGGATAAGATCCCGACTGCTCTTAACAGTCTGGTTGGAAGCATGCCAAACAGATGCAAAATACACATTGTGCTTCCAGGAGGCAATTATCACTACTAGGGGTCTCATTTTTCTTTAGTCGCTCATTAAGGGTATTTACAAGAAGTCCAACCGATCGCGACCAGGCGAAGACTAATCATGTGATACCTTATCGATTGATTGTGTCCGGCATTGTTGATTTTTTATTCTATCAGAAAGAACTGGGTTTTTATTTTTTTAAATAATTTGAAGTTCACGAAGAAATTGATATCAGATCATTTGATTTATCATAAGCGATAGGAATTTTTAGACAGGCAAGGAGTTTTAAAAAAATTGATTATCAAATAGACCAGGCACGAAAAATTGATGTTTGATCACATGATTCGTCTTCGACAGGTCGGACTTCTTGTAAACACCCTAATACTTCATAATACCCCTTCTGATTTTGCCATTATGTTAGTTTCCTTCATTCAAATTCCATGCCATTTTGTGTTCACTGTAATAAGTCTACTCAAGTTTTGGGACAGTATTTATTGACACATTTGATATGTTTATTTCTTGGAACAGTATTTATTGACAAAAATGTTGCTGTTCCTTAGCAATTGTCACGCAATGTATAAATGAAGTTTTCTGACCATAGAAATGAATACCTTCAAAAATCCAACAGCTAATCTTTCTCTCAAAATTTTTTAAATAATGGAAATAAACGCAAAAATGGAATTGTGTGATTAATAAATCTTACCTCTGCAGCCTCACTTTTAATGTCTCGGTCTATGTAGTCATTGTCTGTTTATAATAAAAGAAAGAAAAATAGTTATTGGAACATCAAACTTCAATTAGGTCGTAAACCTTTAACTGAAGAGTAGATTATAACTAATATAAAATTTTACCATCTCCTCCTTGCTGAGAATCCCCTTGGTCTTGTTGCGGATCATATTCCATCTGTGCAAACAGGCAGGGGAAGAAAGAAAAACATCAGCATCATAAAATAAATAAAGAGGGAAGATACATCAATAAGAACGGGTAATCTCCCCTGAGCACTCCCCCCCCCCCTTTCAGCACAAGTTATTACCAATCATAGGCACTTCGCCACTTCTGGGACAAGTTTTACCAGAAGAGTATATTCAAACCAACGAGATTAATATAATTAGAGTGGAAATAACGACGCCATATTGAAAGCAAATTGAAGCGATGTCCGCCATCACTGTTGAGGTAAAAATTTGAAATACTATGATGTGAAGTCATAATAAGAAATATAAACATTCGGTTTATTACAATCATATTTATTATGGTGTTGTATGCAGGAAATGAATATAAAATGAAAATAATAAATATCTGAAATTTAATCCATTTATTATCTTATATATCCTATTTTTTCTTTTATCCTACGCCATACCTCAGCTGTTCAAATTATTGATGAAAAAAGAAAAATTATTTTCTTTCCTATTTTTCATCAAATAATTATTCCTTTGGATTCTAAATGAAATATACATTCTGCTCTGGAAATTATTTATTTTACATCATTACTAAGTAGCGGAAGAATGGGGCTACTTATTGGTTTCACAATGTCCGCCCCCTTCATAATTTCCACATTTTTGAGATCCAAGGACCCAACTAGTCGGCCTCCGGCCAAATAGGCACTGAATGGACGGACGTATTGGATTACAATCAATTAAAAAAAAAAAAAAAAAAAAAAATTTGAGAATGTTGAGGGGGTTAAAACGTGAAATAAAAGAACAAATATAGGTGATCTCAGGGCTTCAGCTACCTTCCTCAGGAGGATTAATTTCTTGTTTAGATATAGTTAAGGTGGCAAAGTTAAGTCTTTACATTTTAAACAAATGTACAATCGAAATTTTGCTCTCGGGGTGGGAAGAGTATAAATGCTATTGGTATAAGTGTACTTTATTATGCCAAGGCTCATACTGATTGAGGATTCGTTAATACTTACGGAAAATAAAACTTAATGAAATGTCAACGCACTAGCTCCATATACCTTCAATATAATTTCTTATGCAAATTCCAATTTATCCGTAACTTAAACGTTCGTTATCCGGACATCTTAAGCCCGCTACACTAGTAAGGGTGCCGATGACCAGTTAATTTCCACTATTATTAATCTCATTGATTCAAACTCATCACACGAAATGGAGATTATGTTGAAAAATAACCAATGTACCATCAGTTGATTATACCGGTTGTATGAAATAAATGTACACGTTTCACTGCAGGTTTTGTATCCTTACTTTTTGATCACCCCTCATTATTTTAGCAGAAATGCAGTATAAAACACTAATAACTACAAGAGGAAGTAAACGATAAGTTGGCAAAGCACACTCAACAACATAATGGCAAATACACAAATTAAATCATTACATCTTTTTCATGAAGTAATTAGTAGAAAATCAACCAAGATTATTTCAGATTTAACAAAATAGCAGTCTTCTAAACACAAACTAAAAATCTATTATGGTATTTCATAGGGAATAGCTACCAATCTTTCAAAACTAAATATCTTCTGTAAGGGTTGATGCTTAAAAAAATAAACTTTCGGCAAATGTTGTATTCTCACCCATGACAGGAAAAATAAATTTTATTATGCTTATGTTTTATAAGATAACAATACAGTATCCAATACACTATAACCAGTTTAATACAAAATCCTAAGGAACAAAAAATCTTTTCATAATATCAGAGAAAGACAAAAAATAGACAATTTAAGAAGGCAATTTATCTTTTATTGTTATTCTGTTCCGGACAAAATCAGTTATCCTAGTTTACTCTTAACAATTAATTTTTTGGTTACATAATCGTTCCATTTATAAAAGTAATTTAGCAATTCATGCAGATCATCTTGAGATAAGAAAAGCGATCTTAATTCATTTGATGCGGTATGCACACACATCCTTTAAGAAAATACACTTGATTTATTAATGCATGGCTGAACTGGAGTAGCTGAAAGTATAGATGTTCAAAGTTTCGGCCATTGAATTTTCGATGCTTTTGCACCATCAGCGTTTCATTTAGATTTTCTTAAAACCTTTTGAAACCATTATCATTTGATATTGAATAACCGTTTACATTAATGAATTGCAATGCAAGAACATGTAAATATACTAGGACATTCATTATTTCCAAATATATAGACTCAGAAATTACAAAAAGTTGATGTTTTGCAGTTTAACAATTACAACGTTTGGTTGCTGATCAAACATCGATGTTAGTTTTTAGTTTTCGTCCGATCACATTGTCATCCAGGGCCCGATGCCATAGTTGGCAATGGCTTCTGCAGACCTGCCAACTTTCAGAAAATAAAAAGAGTAAAATCCTTCACGTTATAGTTAGGCCTATGAGAATTTATATAAGTGTGCTAATTCATCAATTTTTCAATGAATAACCCATTATCTACAATAACTTATTACATATTTTTAACAAAATAAGGCATAAACAAATAAGTGAACATAAACATCAATTTCAGAACTAATGTTTTTAATTAGAAAAAAATATCACGTTAGAATATGAAATAACATTTAAAGGAAAACGTTAATTATTAAAAGATCTGAGTGAAGCTGCTCTAACCAAAAATTGACCAGTTTACTGCTCCTCCTAAAACAGTAAACTAGACTTTTTAGATTTTAAAATGGTAAAATGTTCTAATGTTTTGTTTGACATTGATGCTCTAAACATGGTACGATTTTTTTGGCTAGTTTGGCGCTCTTCAAGGATAAAGAACTACTCTCGTCCTCATCTATTTTACCTTTAATTCTCTGATGATCCCCCTCTAGCGTTAAAACGTTGAACTTCCGCTGACACGAAGGAAAACATTGAAATAAGCGATACGGAGGCCTAATATCTCGAGGACCACGCCCTTCATGATGGAAAAAAATAGTCCTACTTTAAGGATTTAATTTCCGTAATAATGTGTTCCATCGCCTTCTCTCATGCAGTAGAGAAGTTCAACATTTCTCCAACTAGGAAATTATGAAAAAACGTAAAACCCTTTATATAAAGCGTAAAAACGTAAAATGGTATTAAAAGCGTAAATTTTACGTGTAAAACGTAAAAGTTGGCAAGTCTGCTTCTGGGATAGCAACTGCAGTGGAAGCTCTTAAAGTTAATTTCTGCGTAATTTCTTACGTTAATAAACAATTCTGAACTGTAATATTAAAAATATAGGATGTCATCATTTTTACATGTTTATTATGGAAAATTGCCGATTTTGTACTTAGGCTTAAAGTACTCTTTTGCCACTCTTCTAGCACTTCTATCGGGAGAAGGGGGGGGGGGGGTGGGCAATTTTTTTTCTTCCAAATCTGATTAAGATTTTGACACCTGATCTTCACAAAAAAATCTTATTTAAAAAACCTTGTTTTAAAGGGAAAAAAAAAATTTGCCAAAAAATAACCGTATATTCATAAAAAAATGTTCGCATTATTGGGGCCAGAGAATTTCGTATTAAACGGGATTTCGTTTTAAGAGTTCATAATAAGTGGGTTATAGTGTACACGAAAAAAATCTTATATTTATGCCATATACTATATACTGTTCACTACACAATATATTGTAATGGCTTTCATTATCGTATAAAAACGAGCATAATCTATGGCAGCAAGAACAACTTTGGTATCAAAATTTTACAGAATAAACCCTCATCAAACATTCTTGAGATCTTAAGGGGTGCAGATACGTGGAGGCTTATTTTATATATCAACTTAAAGATTTTAATCATATTTTGCAGGGTGAGAGTACATATTTAGTAGTTAAATTACTGTCTCCAATATCTCTGTAGGTGCTTTCGTTGCAGAGTTATAGCCATTAACGTTTTCAAAATTCCGGAATGGATTATGAGAAAACTATTAAAGATAGAATAATTTGGCCTACAGCACTGAAAAGAACAGCTCGTTTTCATTAAGAATAAGCCTTTTTATTACCATATTTTCTCCAGAACAATTTTATTCATATTTTTAACATTGTTACCCCAAAAATGCAGGGTAGGGGGGATGGTTTTGAGCATAGAATTTCTTAATTAACATATAAAACCCAAGCTTATATGCATTATTCAGCTTCCCATCTTTCCAAAATGCCCAAATTTATCAAAATCTATGCAGTAGAAGCAGAGAAAATGATTCCTGAAGTAAACACAAAGCCGAAAATTTTCAGCCGCTATCATGAAAAGTTTAATCCTTTAGCCCCAATTTTAGCTGCAAACGAAAGAAAAATTCAGTTTGAGTGCTAGTGAAAGTTAAAGGAGAAGAGCTCCACCCATGTCCACCATTGCCACTGTAGAGCTGTTAGCCAATCAGGAACCTGGTAATCACCACGTGATCGGGGAAAGCCAATCGTTGCTCGAGATGCTTATCCTTTGTAGTTACGCAATTCTTTCATCATAATACAAAAAGCACACTATTTACAACGACGTATTTGATTGGCCCCCACAAAACCTACGGAACCTTGTAGAGGACGGGCCTCTTTCAAAAAAAAAAGATGGCGCCGACACTCGCATTTTTCAGCGAGTTATCGCATAAAGGGTATTTTTTCGCATAATGGCAGCTGTTTTTTGTGTTTTTTGGACTGAAATTGAAGGTGGGGGGGGGGGGTTATAAAACTATCTTTTTACTGTTATAATAATGAAACTTTAATAAAACACTCATGCAGATCAATAGTACAGATGCTAAAGAAGATAATAAAAAGTTTTCGTAAGTTTCGATTTTTTGCTCCAAAATTCGATTTTCCAATTCGCTAAGCCCCTTAAATATTTATTGCTTTGATTTTAATAATGTGTTATACATTTCATCTGCAAAGGCTATCTTACTGAAACGGAAAGCGGTGATTAATCTTTTCAACTAAAAATACTGCAATACACCAACACCAGCCATAATCCTGATCCCCATTTCCACTCTGGTCAGCCAAGTCCATTTTAGACTTTATAACTACTAGATTTTATAACCAATCAACTTCAGTTAGCTCAACTCCTGCCAAGCAAGATTAGCTCAACTCCTGTTCAAATGCTTTTGGAATAGACTGTACATATGTTACTTATTCCTTATTATAGCTAAGATTTTCACAATATCTAAACATTCAGAACGGTTTTTTAAGTACTTGACGGCCTGGGATTCATATAGTACTCAAAAGCAAATCACAACTTAAGCATAAGCCTGTGTAATTCACAATGAATTTGACAAAGTTTGAATGATATATCAACATGTACATATAAAAACCTATATAGAATGCTTACTTCAAAAATAATACACCACAATTTTAAAGCAAATTTCAATTCATGGATTTTTAACTTGCATGTAATGCATACCATTCCCAAGAAAAGGTACAGCATATTCAGTTCAAAAAAGGCTAACAAACTTTTATATCTATTTTAGAAGCAATGCTGCAATCAAGGTTGTTGAATGGAAGAAAAAAATATTTACAAGATAGGCACACTGAGTAAATAGCAAATTCAAATTAATAATCTATCTCAAGTTTAAAATAGTCCATTGTATTTTGGAGTGACCATTTTTTTCCCCCTTCAAAAACTAGTACTCACTAGCAGTTTTTTTGGACTTGACACCAGGTCAGGATAATTTCAAAGTACTGAAGACATACAGTACTGAGTAAATTGACAATTTTTAACTTATTACTTAACCTTACCTCTTGTTCCTGGCTTAATTCATTTGTATCTTCCTCTATGTCTGAAAATCAGAAGCAAATTTTTAAGCATTCATGAAGAGCATAATTTCAAATAGTTTTTCAACTTCACTTTAATATCCTTTATAACTAAATACAAGGGAAGCTAAAGTACCTTTTGAATCCTCATATTCGTTGGAGGCTTTTGACATTCCTTGGTTCTAGAATGAAGAAAAAAAAAAGGCAAAATGTTTTTCAATCTTTTCAAACTATGGTTTAGTATTATGAATTTTACATATGAATAAAGAAGAAAAAAAAATTGAAATTTTTCACAAATCACTTCAGCATATATATCAATGATGACATTAGAAAGATGATGAAAGAATTACTACTCAAAAATATATGCACTCTACAGAAATATAAACCCAAGATCATGGTTGACAGATTTAATTTCACATATTGGGAAAAGACCACATTAGCAAACATTCATTCAATAAAACTCAATACATCTATAACATAATGGAAGTTAAGAATAAATCAAACCTATCAATACTGAAAGTGAAATGTCACTGGTTATGCGAGATTGCCCTAAATGCCAAATAAAGCGCGAACACGCAAACATTATCACAACATTACAAATTATATTACCCCAAGGTTTCAGTTTCGGTAAGGTTATATGGAGGGTTGATTCGAATAAAATGAGACAACTCTGCAGTTCTGTTACGATGGTGTAATACCATGGCACATAACTCGTATGCCCGTCTCCTATTCCATCTTCCTGTAGTAAGCCACAGATGACTTGGCCACGTTGTGATAGATGTGAGAGCCACATTATTGGACGCTTTATGACGTCGCTCCAGCCCAAGATTATCATGAATTATTTTTTGATTATTCGACCCACAGTAGCTTTGGATACCACAATAACATTTCGTTTGCATAATTCCACAATGCACGAAAGACTGAAGTTAACGTCGGAAAAGCCAAACATATACCCTTCCCAAAAAGCTGCGACTTTGGAAGCCATGTTTCAGCACGAAATGTCCCAAATAACAGCAACAAGTGTATACAAAGCTAATCCCCATGAATAGTGGAAGAGTCATGCAAATCACATTCCGTCAAGGTCATACACAGCGTTTAAAGTAGTCTCATTTTATCTGAATCAACCCTCTGTATTAGCCCAAACTTAGAAATACTTTCCCCATTCAAATGATTCAATTAGTTTCTACAAATCAAATCTAGCATTATAGTGCTGACAGTAATATACAAATACATCAAACTCAAAACAAAACTATCTCTGCTGACACCCCTGCCTTTTGTTATAATTTTTACTCTGTCTTCCCTATATGCTATTTTTTTTTAATTCACCTAAATTAACGGCAGAACAATTGTATGCATGCAGAAATGGGCATCTATTCAGATTACAAAATATAAAGTTTTGAAGGAGGGAAAATGAAATTCGCCACGCGAGGGAATTTTATGTGTATACTATTTCCAAAAAAACTGACACCATTTTCGAATACAGAAATCAACTTTGGAATGTCCAATGGAAACCCTCATTTTTAATCGTAGTTTCATATTGTACACAACATTTGACATATTTTATTGTTGGAGTTTGTTTTTTTTTTTCAGTGGGAGAGTTGCACAATGGCTTTTGACATTTAAAAAATTATCTGCACGCTAGGATTTCTGGGAGAAGTTGTACTTTGACGACACCAAAGCTGAAATGATAACCTGTCTTTACCTGGTTGGTATAATAACAGTGATGCATAAAAACAGTCTGCATACAATCTGAAAATACCATTAAAAATAAGGGTTAACATTTCAAAGTTGACTTCCATATCTAAAAATGGAGTCTTCATTAATACACAAATTCAACTATTCTTCCATTAAAAGTACTGTCAGACTTTGGAAGTTAACTTGGTAAGACACCCTGTATATAATCCAGAATGACCTTCAATAACAATGATTGTAATAATAAAAAATAATGATTTTTATAATCTATATCCACAATTGGTGTCTTATTCTAAGCATGAAAATTCTTAACAGATGAAGTGCTCCCAGTTCCTTTGGCAAACTGAATAAATTTCAGATTCAAATATCTAGCAGAGTTTGACAGATACAAGTTATCTATTTAATAGACTTATTCCCAGGAGTTCTGGGAATTATATGGATTGGGATTGCATTAGCCCAAGCAAAAACCATGTAATTAGGATTATGCAGCATGCTCTAACAATTTTCCATGCCTGGGTATGGAATGATTCTAAGACCTAGGTAGTCTTATCTTTTAAATAAAGAAAATTTACATAATCTTTTTAAAGATCTATAAGTATATTCTCATCTAAACTGCTTGCAATGAAAGAAAATTAAATTTAAAATCTCACCAACATTAGTACAAAAGTTAAACTTAGGGCATATGATCAGTATAAGAAATGTATCTCCCCTCACAAGAAATATATTCTGTTGGGAGCCATATATTTTCTGTCACTATGGCACACTAAAGTACATGCTATTGCACGAGAGCAAACTTCCCTCCTCAGCCGTGGGAAAAAAAAAAAAAAAAAAAAAAATATCCATTGGATCTCAAAAAAATTAAATAGAAAAAAAAAAAAACTAGCACAAATTGAAACAAACTGTTGACAAGCACAGAAACAACTGCTTCTCTTCTTACACTTTTGCTGTGTAAAGCCGATATATCCACGAATTTTCACTGCCTTTACCTATGTAAATTAGATTCATCCGACAGAATTTAAAAAACCTGTAGTACACTAAGTGGATAATTTCATCTATCAGGAAGGAAGACAAAATTTAATTACGCAGTGAAATTATTTTATCAATACGTCTTCCAAAACCATAATCCTCTATATTTTTAAGAATGTTTTCATATTTATAAACAATTATTAAGAAAACATTAAATCTGTTCAAAAAACAATTTTTCCAAAACTTAAGTCAAACCATTGATTTTCCAAAAATTTCCAGGCCTGGAAATTTTTTGATTTTCCAGGACTTTCCTTGACCTGGACGAACCTTGTGCATTAATGAAATGAACTAAACATTTTCAGCAGCAAATTAATGCTGGAAAAACAAATTATGAAATGTATTCAATGCAATTAAGGACTGTATCATTGAAAAGTTTAGTCGATTTATTCATATACAGTCAAACCCCATTAATGTTTTTCTTTGTGAAAGCTATTTCTAGGTAAAATCAACCTGTTAAAAGTCTAGTTCCCTCACCCCTCTCAAAAACTGGATAACACATGCAATATTCAACGAAGCTCTGCAAATTCTGATCGATTCTACTGGACAAACAACAAGCACATGTTAGTCCATAACCACAAATTCTAATTTGCTCTGTGTAGATAAACCTTAGTTTCTAAGTGATACTTCATAATACAGTAAACACCGTGTAATTCGAATTATCGCTTAATTCATATAAATTGCAAGGAAAGTTTGATATCCTTTATATTTACTTTAAAATATTACTGCATAATTCGAATATTCTAATTATTGCCCAATTCGAATCAATCATCCAAGTACATTTCATACACAATGTATTTTTCATCGCCTAATTCAAACGCCATAGTTATTCCGAAAATTTGTGACTAATTCCCAGGTTGATATGAACAAGCTGTCAGCGTTCCCAGTCCCGAACATCGGGCTACTAAAAACAGAATTGGCCGACTCTCCAACGGTAGCATTCGTGGGAACATCGATGATCGCAGGGAAATCACCTAATCATGAGGCGTTGAGATCTGAAGCTGCTTGAGAAAAGCGTTCGATGCTTTCCAAGCATTTGGCTTAAGGATGAGATCGACGAAATATGTGAAAGCCTCAACAATGAACTGATGAAAAAATATTGCACCATTCTTGTTCAAAATCGATTAGAGATTACTTCAAATAAACACTAGGCAAGTTGAAATGTTTCATTTCATTGTTTTTTCAATACATAATACGATTACCGATTACCCATAATCCATTTTGGTTTTGATAATTATGACCAATATCATAAAATTTAAATTATCGCCTAATTCGAATTTTTTTTGTTGGTCTGTTTGGATTCGAATGACGCAAGTTTACTGTACCTACATTCTTCGCAATCCTCGTTAGCATTTAACATTTTTTATGTTGTTACTTTCATTTCCTGCATCATAGAAGAGGAAATTCAAAAATCTTACGGAGGACCAGAAATTAGACCTTTAGGATACTGCAAGGATATCAATCATTAAGAGGAATGAATTGGTAAAGCTTAATATCCCCTATATAAGAATTAATGCTTCTTAAAAATGGAGAAAAATAGGCAGCAAATGGAATTTATGCTTCTTAAAAACTGAAGCGCATGCAGCTCAACAATGACTATTTGAAGCAGCCTTTATTAACATTTTCGTCTTTCATTCCTGGATAATAGAAGGGTTTTTTCCCCAGACCCTTGAAACTCATTAACAGGGTTAGACTGTATTAACTCTTGAAATAAAACATCTTCACATACCTTTATGCTTATCTTTTTTATATTTCCACTTCCCAATAGAGAAATATCTTTTAACCCACTTGATATGCAAGTAACGTGTTAAATTCAAAGGCAGGGGTGGAGAAAATTGAAGTTTGGAAATATCACCAAGCAGATCAGCTGGATATTTAAATTCCATCTGCATTACCTAGTACAAACCATGTTTCATTTACTTAACTACTGTATATGTCAAATATAAACAGTCATGGATAAGTACAAAACTAAAGAAAAATCCACAAAACTTTGTGGAAGATAGCGAAATTTCATACTTATTTCTACAGAATTATGAACTCTCTACCAAAATCAGTGTATAACGCAATAACTTTTAACCTTTCCAATCAGAATACAGTAGACTAGAATATAATGAACATTTTTACTACTTTCATCTTAGAACAGTGGTTCCTTACTGGGTCCAAGACCTTTTCAGGACACCTCTTTCACAAATAACTAATTTTCACCCCAACATGCACATAAGATACTAAACCAATGACTGACTAATTATTGACAATATTAATGACAATGTCATTATTAAGCTTTGTGCATCTTAATAACCATTCATCAGCCTACTGAGTCTTCAGTCTTCCAAGCTTGCCCGTAAAGGAACCAATGCAAACATCTATGTCCTCAGTAGGACTCAAACCAAAGACTAGCTGGTTTTGAGAACGACAAGAACTGTGCCCTATCGCTCTCATATTAAACAAAAGTTTTATTTCACTACTAATTTCATAATTAAGTAACTTTGCAGATCGTTTGGAGATCCTTCAAGGAGCAAAAAATTAAGGAACCACTGTTCTAAAGCAAGGGCCAATTAGTAAAATCTTATTTTACAGAAAAATATTAGTAAAGAAATATGCACTCATGAAAAAATAAAGACTTGTATTTTTATGACGCTTGCATTCCATAATGTACAATATTAAGCTAACCTTAAAAGATATTTCACACAAGACTGAATATTAAACATCAAGAAGGGAGTTGGCAGAAGCAACAGTCAAAGTGTAAACAAACTTTTAGTCTGGTATAATGAAGATAATCCATCAAAAACTTAATTGCTAAAAGCACTACACTTCTTTCGAGCCCCCCCCCCCCCCCATCAACTTTTCTTGCAATTTCAACTAGTACAAGGAATTAAAACGTACATACCAATTAAAACTACTCAAAGTTATTTACATAAATTTCCAACATAACTTAGTTACCAGAACAAACTAACTAGAACAGCAGTTTCCAATTGGGATATATTTTCTTTCTTTCTGATCTGGACCATTTTGTTTTGTTCCAAACTGCCTCTTTCATATTGTGGAAAAGAATTGTTTTTTTTGGAGAATTAGAGTAAATACCAATTTAATTTAATATAATAAGATGTAAATATAAAGATTGCTCCAATTACCACCATCTACTAAGGAAACAAAATTGGCACTAGAGACACTAATCCCTTAAAGTCTTTTTCCATTTAACAATATTTTAAGGAGACTTAACATGCCCAACTTCTATGCTTCTTGCAATCGTCACTTGCAAGGCCCATGATTAGCATGCAAGCGCAATAGTTTTCCATTTAGAGACTTTCAGGCGTTATCCAGACTCTGGTTTGTGCTTATTGATCAGTCCCTGCAAACAATTGTCCTCTTAAGGTAATGGAAAAAGTATATCGACAACCGCGATAACGTAGTAGCGGAAGAATGGAGCCAGTATGTCAGTGTCCTTATGAAGCAAGATCTCTATTATGTCAAGTTTGGGTCAAATTGTCCCAATGGGGTCAGTTCTGGGGGTGTCAGTTACTTGGCTTTAGAACAATGCAAAATATGGCATGTGATATCATTCGATCAAAAAAGAGAAACAAAAGATAGAACTTTTTTTACACTTTCTAAATACTATGTTCGAGAAAATCACTTTTTTG
>JAHWFO010002456.1:445528-488550 GCA_023313115.1 Rhysida immarginata
GTGAGATAAAAGGATAAAATAGATGATCTCAGGGCTACCTCTACTTTCTTATACCTTCCTCGGGAGGATTAATTTCATGTTACTATATCATTTCTACTTGAACATGTATGTCACAGATTTCCACCAAATTGAAATGTTACTCATCTGAAGCTACTACAGATGCTTGCAACATAAAGTGTGAAATTTTGTTTCTTATAAAATAAACCACGAAAACAAAAAAAATCTGAGCACAGTCATACAAGGACTACATTGTTAAAGTGGGCTGGTGTATTAAAGCACTTAACAGAACTTCTTTCTTCAACTGCTCAGCAATAAGCACGAATCCACTTCACATGAAATCGATGGATTTAGACAGCAGACAATTGAATGGAATGTCAAGTTTCTAAACAAATTTAGTTTTTAAAAATAGATTGTTACAATTAGCTAATCCCCTTACAGTAAAAAATGTTTAATAACCATTTCCTTAATTTATTATTTCATTTTATTAAATAATTCTCTAACCTTTGTAAACTTTCTGTCACGGGGCTAGCTTCATGTGCAACATCGCTTTGCCTTGGTGAGGGGGTATATATCGTGGTGCTTTATAAATTAAAATGGTATTCATGGATATCTACCTCAAATTATTTCAAGACAGAATTGTACAGCAAAATTAAAGTTGTGTGCTTAATAACACTGCTGTTATCTCTTTATCCCATGCTCTCCCCTTACCGCCATGTTTTTTCAACTTTAGGAACTAAGCGCTACCTCCGCCCCAACGTTATCGCTTCCACGTGTGCTTGCGTGGGGGGGGGGGGGGGGAGTGCACTGAAAAGCTATGTGGGGGTTCCCTTGTTAGTAAATAGACGATTCACCTAATATTTAAAACCTGTTTATTAATAAATTCAGGAGATAAAAGTAACGAGAACCCATGTCAGCAAACACTATACCTTGTCTCTGTTTCAGTTGAGAGTGACGTCAGTTCGCCCGCATGAAGAGATAGTTCGAATAATTTTCTCTATAAAAAGTTCAAAAGTCTTTCTGGAATCATTTCATATTTTTCTCCTCGATATAATAATAAATCGGCAGATAGAAAAGCCATTTGACGAAATTAAAAAAAAATAAATAAAATGAAGTCAGCCTGTAGTCGAGATTATTAGATTGTAAAATGGCGGAGTCTCTTGTTCCTGCGTGAAAGATGTGTCAGAAATGAAAGATGATA
This sequence comes from Rhysida immarginata, assembly GCA_023313115.1. NCBI lineage: Eukaryota > Metazoa > Arthropoda > Chilopoda > Scolopendromorpha > Scolopendridae > Rhysida > Rhysida immarginata. Next base: position 446,727 of record JAHWFO010002456.1, read on the forward strand.
GTTTCCACGAAGAGGATTAAAAAACTTTAAACATTAATTTAAAAAAATGATATTGATAAGACATCATTCGACTACTCTACTTTCGAGAAGCAACATGATTATAGGATGGTGTATACATAGCCTTAGAATAACATTCTTTTAACGGCAGAAGGATACGATGTTGTGCACTATGTCTGGTAAGGGACCTCATTCCACGACGTCACTCAACTGAAGCTGAGACAGTATGGTTATGGGAGCCATGCTTCTTCTGAAGACCATTACCTAAAATGCATATTAAAATTGATTCCACCCGATTGGCTAATCTGAAAAGATGCCCGAAAAAAATGCTTAAAAATCATGTGCTAGACAACTGACAGACGCATACACATGAAAGTCGCTAACTGGAAAACTTGTGTTATTTCCAAAAATACACCAAAAAGTTGCTAAATGGAAAACTGCCTTTAGTTTTAAGGGTGGTAGTCAGCTTCTCTAGTAATGTAGATGTCCAGTTAATGAACCATGACGTGTGCTCAGTTTATCTGCATATCGGGAAACAAGTCTGCATATAGGGTTAAGGTACCGTTAATTGATGTGACTGGCAATATTTTCATGATTATGGACATACCTTAAGCTAACCATATCAGATCAAAGTGCAAGTAGTTTTTTTAATGTTAACAACTGTACAAATCTGAAGTTCAAATACAACTTTACTGTCATTTGAGTGAGTGAGAAACAGTTGTGTAAATAGGAGTCTAAACCAGTCGCAATATTTTAGAAGAAACATTTTGTTAACTTATAAGTGGTGGTGGTTAATTCGCTACTTTCAGTGACTGGGTTTTGTTTTGTTTGAAAAAAAAATGGCAGCAAAAGTAGGATCCTTCCACTTTTAAACTAAAAAAATAGAGGACTGTTTAGGATAAAAATTCGTACTAATAACTATTGTGAGAGAATGTTACTGGAATTGGTGTTCCGTGTTATAAAAGCCACGTTTAAACTACTGTGAATCCTACTTAGTTCAAGTAAATGCCACTTAAACTGAAAGTAGCAAATAGGACGACACTCCTGGAGCAGATCTTTTGCATTTTTAAAAACTAAGATTAACAACTTTTTTTTTTTTGTCTGTTACCATAAGCATAAATAACATGATAAACTTGGTGCCTAACATGAATAAAACAGGAATAAGAGTATAGTGGAACCCCATCTAACTTCTCCCTAACTGCGATTGGTAGGCCTTCTCACCCTGCATATGATTACATTGTTAAAAAAAAAACACAAAAATAAACTTTCAACGTTTTACGACGAAGAAGATTAAAAAAATAATCTTGTACACTTAAAAAACTCCCAAAAATTCTCTCTTCTATCCCCCATGATGCACAAGCAATATCGTCAGCCATTTATTTTGTGGCGAGCCTGATCTAATTGCAGTTCAGCAGTTTACAAGGGGAATTTTTGTTTTGACAGAAATAAAGTTTAACTAGCTCATTATAATGTTTTATTAAATATGCATTTAGGGACCATTAAAAAATTTATGAATTGCATTTTTTAAAGAAAACAAAAGAACTAATTGCTCATAGCGCTTACAGCACGATGTCGCGTTGTGATTAGGTTTCGCAGTTTGGGAGAGGATAGCTGGAATCTTACTATAGAACTCAGTTGAAAATCGAGGCCATTAAAGCCTTTAGAACTGTGCAGCAATCAACGGGCAAAATGTCCTGTTCTACTGAAATGTGAAAACAAATTACACTTTAAAGAATCAGGGTTTATTTCATCTATTATAAAGGGTTCCCTATTTTAACATTGTGTCACATACCTCTGCTCCATAACAAATCACTTTCTTTCACATTAGACCCTTATATAATTTGTAAAAATCCAGGCAATTTCAGAAAAAAATAAATAGCTTGTCGGCTTATTTTGGATTGCATCTAAAATGCTGGTGGTAATGTATCAATTCAATACATCCAACTTCAAAAATAGGTCCAAATTTACCTGTTAGATGTATAGAATCTATTTTAACATTTATTAAACATACACTGATGGTAAATAAAATTGCAAAATCCAAATAGAAACATCCTTCAGGGTATTACAAATTTATTTTCCATCAATTACAAATTTACCAACATCTCCACTCATTGGGCAACTGACAGTGACTTTTCAGTACCAATCTAGCTAGCTATCTACAGTAAAAGACCTTGGAAACAAACTAGCTTAAAAATTTCAATCACTATTGAACTACAGAAACGTCAATCAAGTACAGTTTTTGTTGGGTTTTTTTTATGCTTGCTCAAAACTTACCGACACTCTTAAAATCAAATGAAAACATGAAACCATTAAAATGCCATTTAATACCGGTACTGTCCAGGGAGTCCCTGCCTTTAATCTAACACCACTCCCAACAGCCAGAAAGCAATGGTTCTTAACCAAATTAAACAATTTTCATTAACAATTTTTATACTACAAGTGCACTTCAAATTATGTTGGTTAAAATTGCAAACATGAGGCAATATGATAAAAAGCAGTAAAAATTAGAAAAAATTATAGCATTAAATTTTTCACTGCAGAAAAGTATCTGCCTTAAATTATATGAAGGGAATTATTATTTGAAAATATGCTACTCACAAAAATTACACTATTTTAAAATTAATATTAAGCAATAAAGAAGCATTTTTGTTTATTAAGCGAGATCAGAAAAGCAAGTTACAAATTAAATAAAGTTGTCAGATTATGCGAAGGAGTAGCAAAACTAAACTCACTTTATTGGTCAAAATGCACTATGAAGTCTGAAAATACTGGAATTTCCATACTCTTGCAATGCCCCTGCAACACTACCCAGATTCAAAGCCTGAAGAGCCACAGGACATTTGGAGGCTGACCAAACAGATGACAGTGGCAGCAGCAATTCGAACATCCCAAAGCGTGATTAGCAAACTGGAATTGCTTTCAAGAGACTGGCACAGTACAAAGAAGTCAAGGGCAGGGCCACCCATTGACAGCAGGAGAACCCCTATTTGATATTGTCAAGAAGAATCAGCACAACAGTGCGAGGGAGCTGCAGGGACAGTTTCTTACTGCCAGTAGACGAAGTCTGCATCATCTGGCAATAGTCTGACTAAATATATTTTTTTTTACTGCTTCATATTAATTTTGAAATATATCTAATTTTTGTCAGTGAAGTTCAAGGGCTTTGTCATTATGTGACTGATGACTAGGTACACCAGTGTAAATAAAACATTTGAACATGGTTAGTACCCCATCCAGTATATGCAACTGATGTGCTTATAATAACCTTTGAAAATTGTAATTGTAATATTCTTTTATAAAAGACCAACAAAACTGACCAATCGGAATTGGCTGCTTTATCACTCAGTTACTTCATTTATTGCCTATGTTCTCGCGCTTTAGAGCTACACACACATCAATAAATTTTCCTTTACATAAGAGTACATTAAATGAATTAAAATTAAAAGTAATAATTGTAAACTCCAATTTGTTTACTTAAAATATCACAATGTGAAAGTTTACAAACAATGAGGATTAGCATTAAAACATTATGCATTAGCTCCCTCTCTAACATCTCTTGATTTTATTGAAGTATCAGGAGAAAGTCATGAATCACCAGTGCTTGCATGTGATTGGTTTCCATTCCGATCCAAAGAAAGGTCAACGGTCTTATGGAGAGAAGAAAAAAAGTATAATTAAATCCAGCTTTCATCCACATCTCACTATTTCCACATTCTCAGATACATCAGATTTAATTATTTGAGGTAGGGGTAACAGGGACACCCTGCACTAATGAAGTATTCAAGGAGACTTGGCTTTATACATGGAGGGGGGGGGGGGGAAATACATGGCTAATCCCCTGAATTTCTGCATTTAATTTACCTATTCTTTAACAGAACATTACTGTTCTCAAACATGGAAAGTTTAGAAAATTACTTTTAATTCATTCAACATACTATTTAAGCCTAACCTCTCCTCAAATTTGAATACCGAAAATAAATTCCATTATAGATACTCCATTAAGAAATTTACGAAGTTCATCTACCTCTTGACTATAACCTACATCTAAATTCATGTATAAAATGACAATTTAAAAAAATAAAAACAAAAAAAAAAGTAGTCTGCAAAAATTTTCAAATTTAACTAGTCCCCAGTAGGAATTATCCCAAACACCAATTAAAAGCAAAAGTAGAGTTTTCATTAAGTTATAAAATATTCTGCAAAAAGTGCTTTAAAAGGACCAGTTACCTGTAAATTATCCGAAATTCTCAAATAGAAAAGCCATTTCTGCAGAATAACGAACAAGTTCCTCCCCTTTCCTATTAATGCTGTACAGTTTTAAGTGCATTTTCATCAGGTGAAAATAAAACCTATTAATGCTAATTGTAACGATGTCATCTCGAAAATTTTTACATGAAAGAATGATAAAATTCTTAAATCCTTTCCATTAAATACAAAAAAAAAAAAATGAGCTGTGTCTAAAGAACATACAAAGCACATCACGCAAAATTAATGAAAAGCGGGATGTGTCTAAAGAACATACAAAGCACATCACGCAAAATTTTCTTACAAATACAGTAATACTTAATTACACAACCTATTGCCTATACTCAAATACCGTGTCCTGATACCATTACATTTTTGTTTCCTAGCTTCTTGGCACACGGGATATCTCTTTAGTTGAATACATAACATCTTACTTCTGGCATCTTCACACTTAAAACCTTTGTTCTTTACCTCATCATTAATAGTATCAGACTTAAATTTTTTCCTTGCTTCCTTTTTAAACGACTAATCTTGAGAACCCATGTTGTTGTCTCTTCTTCAGGGTGCCTAATCCTATACTGGATATTTTTTTTCCTTTGCTACTAATACTTAAAATAATACAATACCTGATTATCCTCGCCTTCCATTTCTGAGTTTTTCCACGGTCTACCTATATATAATGGAATCAAAGCACAAGTAAGACAAACAGTACAATTTTTTGCTTATCAGAATACATTACGGTAACTGGTGCAACATCTCCAGAAGCCCTGCTCTTAAGTCCTATCTGATGTGATGCACAGTTACCATCACAAATAAAGCCATGAAATTGTGATGGATGACCCTAAGTAACAGCAAGACATATGCAATAATCCTCAAGCCTACTCTATAGTACAGCTGAAAAGTGCAGGGTTATCTCACAGCAATATGAGAGATGCATACCTTGCTGACAAATCTAATTCAATAACATGTACTAATGGATTTTTTTCAGTTACATCATTATTTTAAACCGAGTCAAGTGTCTTTTTCTAAAACTTATCCAATTTCTCTCTCAAGATACTATTAACAAGTTACCCTTTTGCTACCTATTCAATTTATCTCAAATTTTACTTTCTTAAATTTCCTCACTCACACAATTTCATGGCTAATACAATGTAAAGCCTAAATCCTCATTTACTACAACTTTAGTGCAGGAAAATATTTAAACATCTAAGCAAAATACTTTAATATCCTCCAAATTTTTTTCACCTATTAATATATCAGCTATGAAAAAAAATTCCTATACTATAAGTTTAGCTTATAAAGTTATCTTCTCATACATAATTGAGTAGTTAAACTAAATATTCCTTAAAAAAAAAAAAAAAAATCATCTGCTTCTAATTTACAAACTATATATATCAGCCTCAAAACTACATGAAAATTTTATTTAAACATCTACACTGTCTTATCAAAAATCTTTAAACAAGCTATTCTCATTTCTACTTGTAATGGACAATATTCAAAAATATTTAATATTTCCTCTTTTAATTTTATGATATTCATATAAACCTAATCTAAAACTTATGCCTAATCAAACATCTAATAAATGCTTTAAGAACAATTCCAAAAATTGCCTTATATAAATTTGGCTGCTAAGAATATTTAAAAAATGAAGGGCCAGGAGCCATTTGTCATTCAACACTGTTCTACAATTCTCGGTTTTATCACTAATAATGGCTTACTAAGTTTCAGAAGCATAAAATACACCACCTAATCTATTATACAGTTGAACTTTATATAATGGAGAAATCAAAAGGGGAAGGGTTTTGACTTTAAATACTCTAACACAAAAACTTAATTTTTAAGCTGTCAACATTTTAAGCAGGGAAATTCTTTTTCACTGATAACTAATGTTGAAACCTTAAGTAATTCCTACAACTAAAGTCAAGTATTGTATTTCTAGCTTGGGGGGGGGGGCTACAAGCAATGTCAAGTTTCCAATGTATATTAACTTGTACCACAATTTCTAATTCACATTCTGGCTTCTAAATAAAAAATCACAATTGTTTACTTACATAGTCATAATTTCATTATCTATTCCTCACATGCAATGGAACAAATCACAATAGCGAAAAGTAAATAAATCAAGGAATGCTTTTGGAGGAACGCAAGTTTTTAAAGTTGGCCATTTCCAGCAGCTCTGCAAAGAAACTGGTACCCGAATCCCTGATGTACCACTACATTTTCAGAAAGCTAAAACAGTTGAGCACATCAAATAACATTAAGAGAATAAATTTATATTTCTATTAAACTTATAAATTTCGTTAACTGCCTCACAACAGCTTTTTAGGAATCTTGGGAAAAGTTTTTCCCCAATAATTGTTTCTAAACTTAAATTCACCACTCAGTTAAATACTAACAAAGGAAAAACATCTAATCTAAATTAACTATTCAATTAAATGTCACGATTAGATCAGCGATCTCGTTAAACATGGGGCATATTTAATATCACTTCATAATTAGTAAAGCCGTTAAATCTTGCACTAGTAAATACCCAGTCATTTCATTATCGAAAGCAAAGCGTTAAAAAAACCACTTCAAGTTATCGTTTTGTCATTAAGACTTCGCAGCAATGGATGAATTTTTGATTATCCCTCGGACAGTTGGATAAATGGAATAAAACAAGGGAAATGCGTTAAACGATTGCACTCGCTATTATGGCGTCAAATCAAAATCTCAGATTAATTTAACCGCCATCTCAAAATGTGCGCGCACAAATTATTAATCCCGCTACTACACATTTTACATCGTCAACTATTAAAAACGGGGGCCAATTGAGCACACTAAACCGGAGATTAAAAAAAGATCCGTCGAAAGCCCTGTTAATATACGAACGGTGACCAGCAAATGAACATTTCTTATTAGAACGCTATACTCGCCGGCGTGATCGAAATGAAATTTATTAATGCAAATTTTCAAAATCAAAACATCTGTCCTTAATATTTCAGCGTCAAAGAAAACGAACAATGGTTTACAATATTTTTGCGTTTTTAAGTCAATCAAACAAGCGTCAAGCTTTTCGCAATCAACTAAGCGCCGAGACAGAACATGGCCACCTACCTTGATTCCATGATTTGCGGTTGTTAGGCCTACGATTTTTACCTCTCTGTCTCATGATGTTAACAGGATATCAACTCTTCGCAGCTATTAATCAAAAGAACAATTGAATTTCCAAAGAAATCAAATTCGTTCTGAAAAACAGGCTAGAAATTCTTTGGCTTTATAATTTAGTATTTATCACCAACCGAAAATAAATAGTTTATCGATCTTGTTCCTTTCTTCAATGAAGAAAACGCTTTGAGCTCCAACCAATAGCGTCGCAGAATAAGATAAAAAAAAACAGCCAATCAAAAAATTTCTTCTGCTTACGATTGGAATTTAAACCAATTAGAAGCGTTAATTGGCGTCAACCCATCCTTAACAATAACAATAAACGCGCTTTTGCTTTCGAGTGACAGCAAACTTGTATTAAAAACGTATTGTTTCGATCCTTATTTCATCCGTTCCGAAAATAATGCGTTGTTCGCATACGTCACTGCCAAAGACGGCAAAAGTTCGCTCCTAATAAAATTTTTCTGCTAGAAGTTTTTTTTTTTTTTAAACATGGCATCGAATTTAACTTCCTATATCAAATTACCACATTAATTTTTCCCACCATTTTATGCTACGTTTCAGAGAATATATTCCCTACAATTACGGACTTTTATAATCTTATGTTATTGCTTTTAAACTATCCTTTGTTACAGACGGGCAAAACTAGCTCTTTATGAATCGTACAACATTTAATCGTCACGAATCTTTATGAAATAGCATTTAAACGTCAGGAATTCCAACAAACATTGTATTTTTAACGACTTCAAATTATTCATCGAATGTTTTAATTTCACAATAATAGTCGTTGAATTGTTAACAAGCTACACTCTTCTATACGTCAATTTCAAAACTTTAATTTTTATATTTCAATATTCTCAACTCCTTCATGCATTAATTAGGAGCACAAGACTGTTTTGCCAACTGCTCACATGAGGATATTTATCATTCGGAGAAAAATTAAAGCACGAACTTTCGACAAAATAATCCAAATATGAAAATGCACGTAATCGAAGCTATATTCTTCCCCTCCAACATAACCATTTCAGTTTACTTATAATTTTACCTTTTGAGAATTTAAAGTAACTGGTCTCTCCAACTTGAATTCACTTTAAGAGAATTTAACTTTTTAAAAGCTGGAATAAATTACTGAAAATTTAAAGAACCTATGTTCAGTAACTCAGCTAAGAGATTATATTTATGTTATCCATTCCATAATGGCCGAGGTCTCCGTTAAATCATTTCTTAAAAGTCGAAACTAATATTTAAAGCAACAGGCATTCGCAGCATTCCACCAATTTTCAATGCAAATATGGTTGTAAAGCTTGCTACTGGGCTTTCAAAAAAAAAATTTTTTTTTTAGTGTAGACTTTAAATCATGAGTGTGGAAATGTTTCTTCGTATAAAATTAGGAATTTTACAAGCAACCCCTGTTCTAGAGTATTCAAGCAGCTCAAGATTTCTATTTTCTCACATTTGGTATATGCTGCATAAGACCTCTCACTTATGAAAGCCATTGGGGTGAGCATTAAATAAGTATATGCTCTTAGCATTATTTCACCAGGGTGGATACAAGAAGCACTCCACAACCAACCCCAAATGTAAGCACCACCTGAATAAACTAAATTTCAGGTCACTTCTCTCTGAATGAAGCTGAGTAAAAATTCAATACAAAAATTAGTTAATACCACTTACGTGCAGGCCATTATCACTGAAAACAATAGTAATTCATCATGGCCTAACAATTGGCAGTAGGGTTTTCCAGTGCATCTACAAGGCTTCAGTATACAGCAACAATAGAAAAACTTCTTAAGTTAAGCTCATGGAGTGTCCTTAAGTCTAGCAGTGCAACATAACTTCTAAAAATAACGACCAATATGGTATAAAAGTAGCTGGTGGCCTGGTCAAATAGTGAGCAAAATTCAGGAATCGTTAGCTATCCGATGTACTGACAATAAAGATGCCTAAATACAAAACTACAAGCAAAAGGGAATGAAGTGAATGCAAGATACAAGCTAGGAGATTAAGAGGAATAAAAAATAATTAATTATTAAAGGATTTGAGTTGGAAACATAAGAGTCAAGTTCTTATAATATTCTTTCAGTTTCAAGTGACCCTGACTAAGGTGTCTAAAAAGCACACATTGATATACGCAGCCAAGAACCAAATCTATTGGCAACAGGTTGGATCTACTGGAAACAGAATCTTCACATGGACTCTAGAAACAGCCTCGATGTTTACTGGCAGCAAAACTTTACTAATTTGCTAACCTTTGCATATAATTGCCTTAAAATAATTTAATATAGAAAGCTTTTAAAACAATTTTCTTATTACAAAAGCATTCACTTCCGAAAATAAACATATATGCAAAGTGACGAACGTTCGGAAGGCTGTACTAGGAAATTATTTTCATACACACACCTTTTAATATTAATATATGTAAAAATTTACATACACTATCCTAAAATTCTCAAACTCTGACTTTTATACAACACCATCCATTCATTTTTCTTTCATTTGCAGGTGATAAGTTCACATCAGCCTTATGTGTAATTGCTATTCAATATAAGAGTAGGAAATTTTTGAAGATTAGGAAACTTGAAAGATGGTAAACAACTGCAATCCTTTTATTAAGGACTTTTTTTAATACTGGATAAAATAACCTATTATATCCTAAATAAGGGACGAGTGATTTAATGATGTTTCATTAAAAAAGCGTCAAAGAGTTTCATAAAATTATGCTTTTAACTTGATGGGTAAATTTCAAACCCTGGTTGACCACGATACCAAGAATTTGGAATATGTTCAAAATCTAAGATTATAAAAAACCCACAAGTTACACAGATCTCTCTGAAGTCAACAAAATTCTCTGAAAACAATTTTCAGAGCAGTGCCCGACCACTTTTGCCTATCAACGCCTATCAACGAAAATGGTGTACGAGGTCTGTTCAAAAAAAGACCAGACTTTTAACATCTTAATTTTATTAACTGAATTACATTATACATGGTTGTCCCCTTCAAAGTAATCCCCCTAGCTTACAATGCACAACTCCCATCGTTTCTGCCACTGTTGAATGTTCCCTGGAATTAATTTTTTGGGATAGCATGTAGCTGACTGCAAATTCTGTTTAATCTATATTTTGAAAACTATGTCCTGTTAAGGTGGTTCTCAACACTGGAAATATAAAAAAATCTGCCAAGCCTGGACAGTACGAAGGGTGGGGATAAAGGGCCATTTTAGCAGCAAAAATTGGCCAAGAAGCAGATACAAGTGAATTGGTGTGTTAGCATTGTGTAAAACCCAGCTATTGTTTTTCCATAGCTCACTTCTCTTGACTTTGACAGAATGGTGACTGTACGAGTTCACTGCAAGTGTAGATCGCCAACATTTGAAGGTGAAATGATGCACCAACACTTTGTTACCAAGGTTGCTACTAGGTACCGATATTTACAGGCATTCAATTGGTGCAATGGTTTGTTCACTATGGCAAAAGTCTGGACTTTTTTTGACAGGTATGTCAGATTTACAAGAGACAAATGGACTAGAAGAAGACTATCAACAATTTATTTATTTTGTAACTTTGCAAGCTAAAATGTCTAAATGTTAAAACCAAGAATCATCTAAATTCCCAGCACAATTTTTTTTAATTAACTCTGGAAGAGACATCTTGATTAATTTCTCCAGAAAGCTGTCAACTTGGCCTGGCTGTTAGATGGGTAGGCAAGATCTGCAACCATGGCAGAACTTGAGTCTGTAAAAATTTTTAACTCAATGTACGGTCTATTCCAAAAGCCTTTTCACTTGCTTGGCATAAAGCTAGTAGTTTGAACGAACATCGTAGAAGTTTAAAATGAACTCTGCTGTCCAGAGTGGAAATACAGATCAGGTTTATGACTGGAGAAGGTGTATTTCTGTACTTTTAACTGAAAAGATTAATCGCTGCTTTCTATTTCAGTAAGACAGTCTTTGGATGAGGTCAAAAACTCTAACCAGTGAGAAGACTTAGCGATTGGTCGGTCATAAACCTCTGTGAGAAAACTGTGACGTCATTTTAACGCCAGTTAGTGCTGCTGTGCCTAACCGGTTAGTCTAACCATCCTAAACGAGAAAAAGACTTAGCCCAATGAGAAATTATGTCATCATCCTCTCACCGGTGAGGGTTTTTGACCACAGCCTTTGCAGATAAAATATTTAACACACTTATTAAAACAAACCAATAAATATTTTTTTTATTTATTTTTACTAATTACTTTTTAAATTCTATAATAGTTTGATACAGAAATTTTCATGCCGCCATATATTTTATAAGTTAATAAAAGCTATTGCAATATACTGTATAGTAAACAGCATATAGCATACTGCATAAATATATGCTTTCTTCATATATTAGATATAATATTGTTAAATATGTAAAATACAAGGCCTGTTCAAAAGATAACCAAACTTTTTTTAATTACGCAGCAACAGATCGTAGCGACGAGCGGTTGGCAGCACTGCAATTGTCATATTCTTCCACCTAATCGGACTATTTACAAGTTTTTACATGTTTAGTTTCCGAGTTACTGCCATTTGAGTGCAAGGTATTTCATTGTTCGTGGTGATTGCTATTTCAGATTTGGGGGGGGGGGGGGAATTGGGCCCCCTCCCCTCCTCCCGATAGAAGAGCAGCAGTTAACACCTGTCCGTTTTAAGCCTAAGTACAAGATCAGCAATTTTCCATAATGAACATGTAAAAATGATCACATCCTTTGTTTTTAAACAAATATTTTGAATATTACAGGCCCTGAATAACAATGTGAGCAATGAAAACGTGAAGAGATCGTTTGAATTTCACACTGAAACTCTTTACAAAAGCCACAGAAACGGATAATTTGCTTTTATAAGTCAAGCAATTTACAGTGATAATTTTTTTGACTTAATAAACATTAGAAATTTTGATAGGCAACATCAGAAAAACTAACATCGATGTTTAATCAGCAACCAAACGTCGTAATTGTTAAACCATAAAACATCAACTTTATGTAATTTCTAAGTCCATATATTATTTGGAAATAATAAATGTCCCAGAACTTTTAGCCTGAACTCTCAGTACCCTTCGTCTAGAAATCGACTCGTTCCATTTAACGTTAACGCCTGCTTTAATTAATGGTAGAGTTCCTCTTTCTAGAATCGCTCACCCCTTTGTGGACAGTTTCCATTGGACTTAGAAATTTTTAATGGAGAGTTTTTTTTTTATTCTTGTTCCACCCTGTATATTATTTTTTCCCATCATGGATGAGAATACAACTTTGTTAGCCAACAAATTATTTTTTTAAGCATAAACCCACAAGATATTTCATTTCGGCAGATTGGTAGCTATTCCCTATGAAATACCATAATAGATTATTTTGTTAAATCTGAAGCAAACTCGGTTTGTTTTTTTTTTACTAATTACTTCATGAAAACCATGTAATAATTGCCATTATATTGCTGAGTGTGCTATGCTAACTTCCTCATATAGTTATCACGTTATTATGCTGCATTTCTTCTAAAATAATAATAATAATAATTTTAATTTTTAATAATGTAACAACAACGGGGAGAGACCAACCAGATAAACTGGAAGGCCAGATCCGAAGTTGTCCCCCAACAGGCTAAAAGCCCAAAAACGGGGTTAATGAGAATATATTTAAAAGACAATACAAGAAAATAAAACGAAAACAGACATTAGGACAAAAAAAAACATTAGGACATTATAATACTAATAATAATAATAATAATAATAATAATAATAATAAAAGAAAAAATAAGAGCACTAAAAATTTAAAAAAAAGAAAAACAAAGAAAAAATTAAGAAAATAAATGAACATGATAGTCTTTGGCAGCAGATAAATTAAAATCTTTAAAATTAACCATATAATTCTTAACTAACTTATTAACGGGGTTTATGTGTTCTATGTGTGAGTTCCATCAATTAACCCCTACATGTTACCCTTAACGATTGAAAATTAAAATGTTAGTAACGGAAGAATGTTAATTCTGCCATGATAGACACTTCATAATACAGTCAATTCTCGTTAATACGAAATCGTGGGGACCAAGAAATTTTTTCGTATTATTCGTATTTCGTATAAACCAACAATACTAAAAGTGTTATGAAATAAGCACGGAAATAAAATACTTTAAGTTAGAAATAATTTTTATTCATCTCTCCTAAAAAAATCTGTAATAACAGTTTGTTTTCGCGCTAAAACGATTTTTTTTTTATTGTTGAAATAAATAACGGGCAAATTTTTTACGTTTTTAAAACAGCGTGGCCTGGCGAATTTGCCAATAACTATCGGCTTTTTTTTGTCAGTGCCATCCATATTTGTACATAATAATACTGAAAACTGTTCTTTGCTACTTTTCCCTATGACTGTAGATAACTGCGTTGTAGCGATGAGAAAATTGATTTTGAAACAATACCGATATTGCACTTGTTTAAATAAACTGAAATAAAGATTTGAGCGCCATGTGACAGGATTTCAGATCTGAATAGCTGAACCAATCAGATTTCGCGAATCAGATTTCCCGTTAGCTTCAAAGCACGTGATTCAGATTTAGCGAATCAGATTTCCCGTTAGTTTGAAAGCACGTGATTCAGATTTCGCGAATCAGATTTCCCGTTAGTTTGAAAGCACGTGATTCGTTAGTTTGAAAAATTAGACTAAATAACCGATGTTTTTTTATCGAATAATCGACTAATTATTATTACTTGATTAAAAAAATCGAGTATTCATTTATTCGAATACTGTAATTCAGAAGCAATCACCTATGAAATGACTTTGAAAATTATTTTTATTAAATTTACACTTCGAAATCTGAAATTTTATCATTAAAATTGTTCCTAAAAGGACTATTTTTCAATAAAATTATGAAATTTTCCTTCGTATAAACCGTATTTTAATAAAAATATGTTCGTATAAAGCAGAGAATTTTACATAGTAATTGCTTTTTCGGGGACGGGCCACACAATGTTTTCTTATTAACCAGAATTTCGTATTACCCAGTTTCGTATTAACGAGATTTGACTGTACATTAAAAAGACAGTTACTGATGATGTGGTGAATGTTAAAATTGTTATGATCTAAATATGTTAAGTTGTTTTTCAGATGCCTTCTCAAGAAGGTATTAAAACTAAGACATTTGCTCTGAATTTTGTTCAGAGCTTGGACGTTGCCGCCTGACCAGATCCAAGCGCAGTAAATTATCTTAGGAATGACAAAAGCTTTAAATAACGTACTAAAGACTCGAACACCCGAAGAAAAAAAATAATACTAATAATAATAATAATAATATATACGTTGATTTATTAATAACAAACTTTCTTAATGAAGGCTCAAAATCAGATTTCAGTAAAAAAACAGTAAAAAAACGTCACTCATGCATACCTATCCCTGTTGCTAAGAAACAATAAATGGCAATGTTCGACTAACAATTTAATATCACTAGATTAAAGGAAGCCGAACATCATAAGTGAAAACACTTTTGGAACAGAATGTACCTAGTTCTCTTGTCTACCGGATTTATGTCTCTTAATTAAAAAACAAAAAAAAAATCCATACTTCCTCTCTTGGGTTTTCTGTGTAGGATTTAATAGCCTATTAAATTATTCTGATGTAGAACTGCCAGTCAAACAAAGTAACATATACATATTTTTTTATTTTTAAATATAGAGGCATACCAAGTACAGAGCCTTCCCATCTCCCTTCCAGAAGGCACAATCATTCTTCCTTGTAAAAAGAAAAAGAAACAAATTATGATACATGATAAATTTTGATGTTCACAGTTAAATACATCTGATTCTTCAATTATAACCAGGAACATCAATATCAACATTTTAAAGTTAAACAATGTTTGTGTGCCCAACACTGCTAATTTTTTATTCTGATAAACGTGCTATTTTGCAAGTTAGCAATTATAATGAAATTAAAAATCATTATTATTAATAATTTCCACACTTACCTGGCAACTAAGTATTTTTTTTTTTTTTACTATTAAAAAATAAACATATCAAGATTATAAAAGCTTAATTCATTCCATAAAGTTGGTTGTTGTGCAAACTCTCAACTGAAGCATAAATTCTTAAATGCCAAACTCAGAAGAGTAGAGAAAAATTCACCAACAAATTCAGCCAAACAAAACTGTGGAATGATTAAAATGAATATTTTTACATGCATGAACAAAATTTAAATTATTTTCTTGTGCACATTCTTAAGCATTTTCATTTGCAGATGCCATAACAATGTTATCCCAAATATCTTTTAAGACTGACAACACCAAAGCAACAATGGATTAAAAATTTTGCATTTTTTCGGCACAATGGGTTAAAAATTAAAAGATGCTGCATCATTCAATTAGCAAAAATGTCAATACCTTGCACCATATGAGTAGAAATGCAACACGAGAACTCGTACAGTTCTAGAATCAAACTGAAATATGAAGCATTTACAGATTATACAGACTCGTTTCATAATGAAATCTATTAAAGAAAATAGGCTGCACAATCCAAAATCAAATGGAATGGTGCCTTTGGCATTGAAGGTAGAATCCTTGCATATTGATTAAGGGCAAATCAAAAAACAAAATGAATGAAAGAAGGGAGGGGCTAAAATTAAAGCACAGGAATGATATCACTGGATTCATTGGCTTGAGAGATAACTGAACCAGCTGCTGCTGCTATGGTCACAAAAGAAGTCGAGTACCTATGACATGATCAGCACCCACCGATTTTTGTGAACACAACCTAAGAACATAAAAATATTTCTGACACTGCGTTTGTAAATTTTATAAGTACTTCAAAATATGAGCATATTCACAAAGCTTAGGTGTAACAAAAAAAAAAAGCAGAATATCACAGATCTGTGAAAGAATCCCATGTCTTGTACTATAACACTGGTACTATTCACCTTTTCATTACGTCATCGCATGGGCGGCGCCATTACGGTCGTGCAAACAGAATAAAAAGCAGGAAACGTGAACTACACCGATTCAAAAGAAGAAAATGTGTTAGAACGAAGATGTAGCAAACCCTAAAGTTCGTGCAATAGCTCGTTATTTCTGCAGCTTGACTATGGGATGATACACGCTTAGGAACCAAAATGAACGGGCATAATGGCGGACGACTACAGTGTCCCTCCTGGCGGACAATATGTTCTCTAAAAAGGTGAATAAAAATCCAATAAACTAAAATTAATGAATACAAGAGTTTGAAGTTTGTTGGACAAAACCTGCCCGAAGAGCCACGTAAAAGCAAAGGAAGTGGTCAAACAAGAAGTGCCGTAAAAGATATCCAAGTAACAACTCTTAAAATAATTCTTCAAAGGATTTTCTTCATTTCCTGCGTAGATGGTGGAAGTTTACGTAAGGAGACCTAAGGCAAGTACTTGTTTGACTTCCACGTAAATTAATATCAAAAATGGTGGAAGAAAATTAGGATTAGTTGCACCATGCAATCTAATGTAGTGAGTCATTAGGTTATATATCCAGGGTTCTCTCGGCCCATTTCAAGGGGCACACTGCCCAACTGAATGCACAAAAACTGAACAATACTGCAGAATGATTTGTTTTTAATTCTTGTGTGCCCAGCTATTTTATTTTTTCACCCACCTAATAAAATTTTCTAGGGAGAACACTGTATTTCACTTTAATTTGCTATATCTTATTTAATATAAAAAGTAATGGAAAAAAGTAAAGGTTTTTAAACTCATAAATGTTACAAACTCCTCCCACTCTCTCCAGCATGTCAGTCGTTACAATTCCTACTGTTGCTGTGATTCAAATTTTTAACTTGCACAAGTTTCTTAGCAATGGCAGCCTAATCACTGCATCTTTTGCATAACTCCATAAGGAAAAGTCACATGGTGTTATGTCTAGGGAACAAGGGGGGACTGATGATAGAGTAACGACCTATCCAATACGAGGTGTGGGGAGGGAGGTCATTCAGAAATTGGCAAACCCGACAAATCTCTTGGCAATCATTCACAGAATTAGTGATAATGGTCAACTATGTCCTAGAAACTATAACTGGTACATTCTTTTGTGGACACCCTGTTGTTTATATTAATACAAACTGTCTTATTCAATTGGGTTTACTTTTCCATTCTTAATGGATAGTATGGCCTCAAAAATAAAGATTTAATTTTTTTGTTTTCCTCCAATCACATTTGCCATAGTAGCCCTCATTACTCTTTCCTGACAATAGCTACCACAATTTAAACATGCCTGAATACACAGACTTTTCTAATAGTTGGCTTCCATTGGGGAATATTTTTTTCTGCCATTATGCAGATTCATAAACATCATTCATTATCCAGGTGAAACACCTGACTATTGTGTCATTTTCCATACCCTTGACAGCAAACGTATTAAATTTGTAAATCAAAAAATGGTCCAGGCCTAAAGACTTCCCCAAGTATTTTCCACATTTAGGCCATTAATAGCAAACTTCAATGCTTGTAAAATTCCTTTTTTTTTTTTTTTTTTTTACACTTATTATAATTCGCTTTTGCAAAGCAAAGAGCAAATGTCTTTATTATTTCTTCCTATCTTCTCTCTCTCTCGTTTCTTAGCCAAGAGAATCTCGTCGATGACTATACTGTCCTCTAACCATCAGAGCATAAAGACCAAACCTACTTGTATGAATGGGAATCAAATAATTCCTGGCCTATTTGTGTAAAAGACAAATGGGTCATTGTAAATGCATCTACTTTCAAGATTTTGACACAATAGCATTTGAAATTCATTTTCCAGTATCCCTAGTAGACACACTGTAACACTATAACCATACCTGCCAACTTTCAGAAAATAAAAAGAGTAAAATCCTTCACGTTAGAGTTAGGCCTATGCAAATTTATATAATCATATAATTAGGCCTATGGCATGGTTCGTAATCGCATTTTTCCCACCATGTGATATGTTGAAGTCACATTTGCACACTTTACAGAAAGCAAATTTTTCACCCTTCCGTGATGAAGGTATGAACAGAAATTGTTTTTAATAATTCTCTCTGAAAGTCTGAAATATTTTATTTTATCAACAATTTCACTCAAGGCTAAAACTTAAGTATTTTGCATTCTTTATCGTGGCCTTCGAGATATTAGGCCTCTGCATGGAGCTTGAAATCACGTGTCTAGGCATTTTCAAGTTTTGACCGTAAAGCCCCGTTTCCACGGACTGAGAATTCTCGTTTCGGGAAACTCGATTCGTCAAACTAGTTTCGCGGGTCTAGTTTTAGGCTTCCCCTCTTGTTCCACGAACCGAACTTCTAACTCGTTTGACCCATTGCATTGTGGGATTATTCGTACTGCAGTACGCATTGCATTTTGGGATTGTCAACAAATATGGATGCCCATCAAAGACGCAGATTTATTTTAGTGACTATACTAATCCGATTTACCCCATGCTCTTCCTCCAATGTATCACGTATTTCCTGGAAAACGTGCCGATTACGTTTTGCACGTCGCAGATCTTCAATTTTCTCCCCCCATAAAATTATTAACGCAATCGTATCCTGCTCTCCCCATTCCACCGCGCTCTTTCGCTTTCTACTTTCCGCCATTTTGAAAATTAAATGCGAGCCTGCGATGCGAAGCTGGTTTCGTCGATGAAACGAGTTCTCAAAACTCGTTTGAACGAAACTAGTTTCAAACGACTTTCAAACGCGGTTGGTGAAACGAGTCTCGGTTCCACGGGATTACGGATCTAGTTCCGCGAACCGAACCGAGAAAAACTCGGTTCGTGGAAACGGGGCTTTAGTTGTTTATCTCTATGGCTAGTTTGGTGCTCTTCAGGGATAAAGAACTACATGATGCTCTCGTCCTAATCTACTTTATCCAACTTAAAATTTTACCATAGCCGGCTCAGTGAACGACAGCGTTGAGGTGCAGGTCTTGCCACTCTTGTAAGCAGCGAGTCGCGGGTTCGAATCCCACCGAGGGCATGGATGTTTGTTTGTCTATTTCACCATCAACCTTTCATCCCAAATAGCCAGTCTCCTGGATAAAAGGAGAGATGCGGGCTGAAAATCCACCCATCCAAATTTTACCTTGAATTCTCCATTGGATTTCCCTGGTGACCCCCTCCAGCGTTAAAAAGTTGAACTTCGACACGAAGGAAAACATTGAAATGATACGTGAGGGATAATATCTCGAAGGCCACGCCCTTCATGATGGAAAAAATAGTCCTACTTTAAGAATTGATTTTCCGTAATAATGTGTTCCGTCGCCTACTCGTGTAGGAGAGGAGTTCAACATTTCACCAACTGGGAAAATATGAAAAACATAAAATCCTTTATATAAAGCGTAAAAACGTAAAATGGTATTAAAAGCGTAAATTTTACGTGTAAAACGTAAAAGTTGGCAAGTATGCTATAACCTTTGCAGAACCAAAGTCCATGATAGGATGATCCAGAACTTTTAAAACAAATACGGCTTATGTTCATTTCTATACAAATAATTGTGTGCTACTTTCAAAAGAGTATGTCAAAACCAACTTATCAGGGCAACCATACAGTGCAGTGCATATTTTTCAATACCCCCCCCCAAATATATTTAAACAGAAAAGTTTAAAATAGTAGCCGGTTTCACGCTTTGAAACGGATTGAAAAAACGGTTTAAAAATAAACCATTTAAGTGGGTAAAACAGTGAACAAATGGTTTAAGCTTTACAATTTTAAACGGTTTATTTCTTTTCAGAAATTTGACTGCAGAGGGAGCTGGTTGTTATAATCATGGCAGCCTCCTTGAGTATAGTGTATGTGTGTGATTACAACTACAAAACATGTTTTAACAATTTGATTTTTTTAACTACATGATTTACTTTACCTGATATTTGCCTAAATATGGAAATCCAACAATATAATTCGCAATTGCAAGCTCTTCGTCCAAATCCCAAGCTCTGATCCAACGCCACTTCGACAAAGCGTGGTCAGTCATGTTTTTTTTTCTCATAAAAAACGAGATGTTGCAAATAAACGAAAGAAACGAACGATAAAAAAACGACGTTGGTGTCGTTTTCATTTATTCCGTTTTTTCTCGATCGTTTAAACATAAACAGTTTTTTTTTTCTCTGAAATAAACGGTTTTTTCCGAAGCGTGAAACCGCCTAGTGTTACCATTCAAAACTGATTCGACTGAAATACTATTCATATCAACTTGCATACAGAGGAAAATGTAATGGGTACCATTCACAAGTATTCTTCTGGAAATAAACAGATGATAATAAAATATGCAGTATAACATGAATAAAAAATTTGGTATATGTGTATTCTAATACACCAAAGCTCATACTAATTCAAGATTCGTTAATACTTACGGAAAATAAAGATAAAACTTAACGAAATGTTAACATACTAGCAGCATACACTTTCAGTAAATTTATTATGCAAATTTCAGTTATCCGTTGCAAAAATGTTGGTTATCCAGATCGCTACACTCAAAGGTGACATCTTAAACCCACTACTTTATAGAACTCTGGCATAAGATGTAAGCTCACAGCATAGCGGTTCAGATAACTCTTTAGTGATGGGTAATGCGGAATGTGCATAAGAAATTATACTGCAAGTATATGCTGTTAGTGTGTTAACATTTAGTTATGTTTTATCTTTATTTTCCGCAAGTTTTAACGAATCCTGAATTAGTATGAACCTTGGTATACTAAAATACACATATACCAAAAATTCTACTAAAAAAGATCATCATGGAAACACCAGACAGAATTATTGAATCGCATTTTGCATTGTGAATTTTTAGAAATTATCTTAAATTAAACTTTATGGAGCATATTCATGTTCTATTTTTGTTAAAGAACAGCAATTTATTTAATTACCAAATGCCCAGAAATAAGAAGCATCCATAAGTTTAACAACTCATTTGCGGGGTTCGGAATAGATGTCGAATGGAATAAATGTCGGCGCAAAAACCAGTGGTGCTGAACATTATGATTGGGTTTTTTTTTTTGGTTACTTAAGTTATAAATATTTAATAAGTTTTTTTTTATTGGTTATTTAAGATAAGTTATTAAATATAGATTATGATTGGCTATTTAAGAAGTTATACCAGCCCAAGATGCAGTAGGACACCCCCCTAAAAGGAAGAACCAAAAGTTTGAGGATTTAACGAGACGGTTGAAGACAATCTGTCAAGATTATGTGGACGGCAGAAAATCAATTGCCAATGTCCTCTCTGGAGTCATTTAATATACATAAAGGCTGTGCTAAACATCGATATCTATTCCGCACTACCGCTTTTGTTTTGCGTCGACATTTATTCCGGGTATATCATTTCCTAAAACCCCCATTTGCACACAGGACAAAATATTTCAAAGGATTTTCACTGGACAAATAATTATTAATCTTGAGGATTTCATACTTGCTATATGAAGTAATATTTATGCATTTTCCAAAACCAGCTGTGTATAGGGCTCCTCCTCCTTCCAGCAGAGATTAGTTATATGAATAGGGTTAAGCAGTTCTTGACAAACTCGAAATAAAAATGGGAGAGTTTGTTTATCATAATATACCTAGCAATTTAATACATTAAGGAAAATATTGTAGTCTCCTGAAATGCATTGTTTCCTGGATTAATATTTCTCCTTGGTTAATATAGGTAAATCTTAAACAAATCCTATGCATACTATATCATGGAAGTTGGCCATCAAAATTTAAATAAGAAAAAGAAAATGAAAAAAGAATCTAAATTGTGATAAGCCTTCTTTGAATTATCCCAACTTAAAAGTAAAAAGTAATTAGAATTTATTTTTAAATATCTTGTGCTTTTAAATAGGTGTGTATTTTATGTTTGAATAACAGCTAAATACAAGTTTTCTATTAAGACGTCTTTTTCCGAGGGGGAAAAATATACTTAAGAAATTTCTTATGAAATTAATTGTATGAAAAGGACGAGATACCTTTTCGACATAAAATTAGCATATTTCGATTTAATAAGTGATAAATTCCAAGCGATCTTAAACATCGAAACCTTATAAAGTATGCCTTCCATTATATTACACGAAGCCTTAATAAATTCCATCCAGTGTTCACATCACTACCTGGTGGATGACTTACCTCCTCGTTATATGAAGCGTTCGTTCCTCGATCTTCGGCGAGATGTGAGAGTTAGTCTATTTCTAAAAAATAAAAATAAGAAATTGTACAGACTTATATAGTAATCAACTATTCGCTTTTCACTAAAACTTAGCGAGACGACGGACAACAGGATCTTGGTTTAGTGGTTCGCCATGTGGCGGTAAAATTTAAATACTAATTCATCATGAAATTTATACAAGAAAACTTTTAGATAAACTTATACTTTTATATTATATCATTAACTTATACCAATTTAAACGTGAAATTTCGCCTGAAAAAAAGAGATGAACCAAAGGGGCGCCAAATTTTATGTCATTCCGTTGCTTTCTCTCTCTGTCTATTCTTTTATCAAGCATCACCGCCATTGCGATAAGCCTAACTCCACATTGTTCAAAATGGGGAATTAAAAAATTCTAAGAAACTATTAACCTTCGAATAGTTAGAACAAAAACTCGTTTAAAATCGCATTTTTTGAGAAGAAAAATATGGATTACGCTTAAGATAATTTACCACTTTACCAATGATATTTTATATCCTATCTTGACATTATGAGCATTGGAGGAGGCTTAAAAGTGTGATATTAAGTGCAATGTGGTTTTGTCCTTGACTCGTACAGAGGCTAAAGTTGTCGTTTCCCTTCAATCACAATTACACTTTTTTTATGAATAAAAACCTACTACTCTAATCAATAACCGTACCTGCAAGATACACGAATGTTTCTGCAAGGAAACTAAGAAACAATTGTTTAAAATACACGAGGAAAAGTATTTTTTCAATAGGTAATATCCCGCTCCAATTTTTAAGGCGTTTGTTAGCGACTACTTATCTAACAATTTTATTTTTTTATTTTATTATTATTATTATTAATTTAACACCTTACACTTTTGGCGTGTTGCTTTAATATTCGAAAAACTAAACATTACAATCGACTTGATTCGAATTGGTGTGGGGGTGGGAGGAATCGTCGAGAAAACGAAAAAGTAACTATAATGTAAGCCACCAGAACGACACAATGAACATCGTGCCTTTGAAAACACAATGAACGCGATAAAAATGTGTGGTGCTGAAATCAAAATGTTACCGTACCGGTTTTGCATGTTTAAAAGTAGTGATCAAAAGTATGAAAAGTGTAAAAAGCTTACCTGTTCCTTGTTGTTGAAGTTTGTTTGTTGGTTTACTTCTTTGTGTAGTGGCCTGTTCAAATTTTTGGCGTATAAAACTACAGCAAATCAATCAGCGTTGTTCAAGGCTTGTGGAATCGTCATAGGCCGCGGTCGAAAGGCAACAACGCTCTAGGCAACAGATACTACAGGAAGTGGCGAAGAGAACTATGGCAAACTCTTCCGTCCGCGATTTTCTATCGCCGGTGTGCTAAACAGAGGAAATTCTCGTTACCTTTTAGTGAGGTCGATTGCTTTTCTTTATCTCATAGGTATTTTGAGGAGAGTTTTTTTTTCTGTTTGTTTGTTTAAACTTTAACGGCTGAGTCTTTAAAAAATACTTTTTATCGTGTTTCCAAAACTAATTCTTAAATTTCTTATGCCTAAAGTTTTGAAAAATTTCAATTTAACAAAGTTAATTACATTCGTTATTAATTCCTTCTTTAGTTTATTTATTATACAATGATATATTTATAATACAGTGTTATACACGTAGGATAACTTTGGGATAAAAAAGGAAAAGAAAAAAGAACAACTTTTGATTTTCCATACAAAGTCGGAAGCGGAAATGGTACAAGGATATTAATACATCTAGATTTTGTTTTCTTGTTTCGTACACAATTGCCGCCAGGGGCGCTACAATCATGGCTTATTTCAGGGCATGAAGAATTTTTTTTAATTAAAATCACAGGAAAAGAAAAAAAAATCAAAATATGATCATGTTTTACGCATAATAAATTTTCCATTTTAAGTTATGATTAAGGACATTTCCTTAGCAGTAATTAACAGTCACGTAACGACACAGTCTGTAACTCTTGCTAATAATTAATCAGCTGATACACAGTTTATAATAATGAAAAGGTTTGCCTATTTTATTTAGTTTCAGATATATATATTTTTTAAAAAATCCGTCCTTTAAATGCCAAAAATCTTACCACTGAAGATGCAGATTTACTGAAGCATAGAATGATCTGATAATAGGTTTCTCTCGCTGCATATTGATAAATAAATAAATAAATAAGATTGTATTAAATAATGAACTTTTTCAAGTTTTTTGAAACGGATATCTCTTGGAACAGGAAAGCCGGATCAGGTAACCAGCCGGATGATTAAATTTCAATGACCAGAAAACTCGTCCATTCGAATTGCGCTTTCATAATCTTAGCTTTATTTTGTAAACATAATTTCCATCCTAAATTAAGCCTTCTCAACACAAAAAAAAAATTAACAAACAAAATGAAAGGGGAAAAAAAAAAACTGCGCATGAACATAAGACTTTTTCTTCCTTTCTTAACTTAAGCTGTCAACAATGGCGTCCTCTCTGTTCCTCAGTCGAACATGGCGCCCAGCAGCGGCGGCAGCGCCAAAGATCCTGCGGCGGCATCGAACGGAAATACGGCCTGGTTTACAATCGAGCGTGTGGAAAGCGTTCACTGCAGGGTAAGCAAGCTTTACCTCCTCCACATCCACCAAGTAATCCCTCTCTATCTCACTCCGTGTAAAAATTCCTCATGCAGTCGGTGTGGCAGCTGTATTTGGTCCTCAAGGACCTCTGGTAAGCAAATGAAAAATACGCATCTCGCAATTATTTCTTTAGAGCAGCTGCTATTTTTGACCCCTCCCCCACTTCGTCATTTAGATGCACGATGCTTCGAAGCAACTGTAGCGTAGCAACCGATGGCCACGGAGACCATTTCATTGCCCCCCTCTTCTTCTTTTTTTATTTTTATTTTATTTTATTTAAATCACATTATTTAATAATTAATCTTACGAAAACAGGGACACCTTTCATCACTCAGGAGTATTGTAATTTCAATTTTTTTTATTATTATTAAAATTACACTTATTTTATTTTTTAGTTTTGTATTGTTATATTTCATGTTTGGTTGATAATTTTTATTTTTCCCCTCTTTTTTGTGTGTATTATTTATAGTAAATAAATTTCATGTAAACAAACAATTTTATTTATAGATTTCTTTTTTGTTTTTCCTTCACTTTTTATTTTGTTTCATTTGTTTTATTCCATTGACATTTAAGATTTTGTTCGTATATTCAATTAATTGGGTTATTGGAGTTTATTATCAGTACAATTTACCTTCTAGCTAATTGCCAATGATACAAATATTTAAATATTACAAAATACGCCCATTTTTTAAAATTCCCAACTTAAGTATATAATAATGAAATTAATTAGCACTAATAAATTAATTTAATTTTAATAAATTGATAAATTTCTCGAGCACACCATTACACATCCATTTCTGTACAAAATGAAGGCCGAAAAGTCAATTACAAGTCCCTAAATGTTATTGGATAAAATAATCTTGAAAGCAAACCAATTCGGTCATCAATGGCATAAATGTTATCATCGTCAATTCGTTTATGTTATTATTGTGGATGTGAAAAAACAATATTATAAATGTCAAAATAATATTATAAACAGTCTTTAATGCATTAATTTTGTGCAGAACTGTATGTATAATGATTTATTTAAAATGCCGACCCTTTTCACCAAAATACGCAGTTTCGTTTTATATATAAATATATAATTTTGAGACGCCCTCGTAAGAGATAGTTATCAAACTATCAATGATATGAGTATCGTGATCAAATGTGACGAAGATTAAAATAGGAGACTTGAAAGGTTAACCTAATATTGGTCACGTCATATATGGAGAGCCCCCCCACAACTCAACAAGATTAAATGAAGGTGAATTGAAGAAGTCGCACAAACAGTTTCTATTAAGTAAACCAATTACATAGTATACGGCTGAATAATCTTATCCGTTTTAGAAAATTTCTTTGCTGTATGAATGCGATATATATTTTTTCATAAAAATTATATGAAGTCATTCATTCGAAAAAAAATTTTCGAGGCGGAATTCTAGAACGGGATTCGAACTAGCGAATTTTCTCCCTTGTCGTCGGTTGTCAGGGTGAAGAAGCTGCGATTTGTTTCAGTCGTCTTCCCATCATGCTCGCAATGAAATCTTCCTTCTGACAGACTCACAATGGCGAAATTGTGGACACCTCTTCGATTTTTACCTTCCCCATTCCAGCGTTCGAGAGGTCAACCGTTAGGAACATTGCTTTGTGTTTTACCGGGAGCCATTACTTAAATTAGTAAAACTTTCTTTAAATTATTAGAAAAATTTCTCTATCACGACATGAAATGAACGATTAAAAAAAAATAGTTTATAAATAGTAGGTTAAAAAAATATCCCAATTATCTAAAGAACCAGCAATAATTTGAGGAGGTAAATCTCATTATAATTTCGAGAATTTCGAGAGAAGTTAATATAATTATTTATGGTGTTTTTTCGTCTTGTTTTTATGTAATGTTCAGAAAGTGAAAGTTTGTTCGGAAGCAAAAAAAAAATTTACGTGGAGCCCGTTTGCTTTACTTTTTTGATAAATGGGTTCTTTTCTATTATCTTGGAATGGTGCCAAAATTTATGTAGATATCGAATTTATTATTCAGAAAAACTATTTTGATATGTGATAGCTCGGCAGCATTAGATCAGTTTCTACTCTGTGTTAAGTTTTTGTTATTAAAAAAAAAAAATCCAAATTATTGATCAGCGAACACCGTTTTAATACGTAATGATGCTTTTTATAATTGAATTCTATTGATGCCGGTTACCTTAGAAACGTCATTGAACATTTTCGTAAGTCACAGTACATACCTTTAAATTTTAAATCCATTTTTAGCTACTTAAATCAAATATGTCGTCGATAAATTCTATTTTAGTAATAGGACTTACAAGACGATCTACTGGAAACCAGAACTTTTTTTGTGTTTAACGCGAAAAGTCTGTAGCAAGAATACAGGCTTCTACCATTCGTAAGCTATACGAACTGAATTCGCATTGGGTAAATACAAACCGATGGTTAGATAATTTT
The DNA here is from genome assembly GCA_023313115.1 of Rhysida immarginata. Lineage (NCBI taxonomy): Eukaryota > Metazoa > Arthropoda > Chilopoda > Scolopendromorpha > Scolopendridae > Rhysida > Rhysida immarginata. Next base: position 474,265 of record JAHWFO010002456.1, read on the forward strand.
TTATTTTATTTTATTTACATAAACAAGAAATGCTATCGATATAATAAAGCAAACACTCTTTTGTGGTGTAAACTTGCCATGAAATAGAGGCAGGAAACATACTGATAAGGAATATATGTAGCGAGCAATTATCATAGACGCATTTCGAAATGATATAAATTGATCGTTAAATTACTAAAAAGATAAATATAAGTTGCTTTCAAAATTTTCACCAGACTGCATGATGATTGCAAATTATCCCGTAAGGTCGAAAACGCTTCTTTCTGATTAATAATGTGTTGCTCGGAAAGCCTTATCTGATTCTTACTTCATATTAGACTGTTCTAAATGTTTGGGCTACGGCCGCAATCTTGTAATATTAAGTGAAATCCCTTTGTACATTCTTGTTGTCGTTCACATATCAGTGTACGATAACCGATTGTTGTTGTACACCCTAAGAAATCTTGATAGAAAACATAGCTTAATTAACACATACACGCAAAATATGCCTACATCTTCATTGCTTTTACGCTTACAAATATTGGTTTGGTAATAAGCCTCTGAGTTTGTTTAATTCGTAGACAAATTTACACAATGTCCATTTAAAGTAGTCGAAACAGCTAGATATTGTTAGAATTTTCATTGTGGCAAAATTGTTCCTTACTGGATTTGAACACAGGAGAATATTAGTATTGCTCTAAAATTCACGGCCTGTCCAAAGAACTTTTGTCTAAATGAATAGTAAATCTCTTTTCTCGTTATGCATTTTTCTCTGAATGCTTGGCTGCTTTTCTGATAAACGGTCTATGGTCCGTTGAACGGACATTTCCTGGGTGTTCTTTACAGGTCCTCGTAATGATAACGAAAAAAAAGAAAAAGAAAAATTGCCCCTGCGAGCCTAGGAGACTATAAGGTGCCCGTTTAGCCTGTTCCGACCATTCATTTAAGGCAGTCACTCGTAAATTTCAGGCACCTTAAGGTAACGTATCAAATAGAAATGCCTTGAACTTTTTTTAACATGGAGCATAAAAAAGTTGATTTGAATAATTCTTCTGGCACTTATTATTATTAGGTTTTGACTAATTTCAACTTATGAGAAATACTAAAGTTAGTTAATTTTCTATTAGAAATACTAATAGTTAAGATTCGAGGTTCTGTTTTCGGAATGATTGTGATTATTTTCCCTTTTTGTTAATTTTAACGTTTAATGATGCATTTCAGATGCATTTAGTTTTATACAAATACACTTTTTTATTATATTAAAGTACATGGATGGCCGTCCATTTAATGCTTACATAGACAATTCATAAAAACACGCGTTTACATTTTTTATATAAAAATTATATTAATTTTACATTGAACTATCTCGCCATTACAACAATGAATTCATTGGTGATAAAGACAAGTTAAGTGAAGATAAGAGAACAAGATATTTATTCAGTCTTATCGTTTTGTTTGCATTATTCGTAATAAAAGTTAACGGTTTCCTGCACGTTGTCGGTTCTTGCCATTTATAAGAAAACTGATTGCGAAACTGAATTTTAAAAAGATATTAAAATAGGCTCGGTCTTATTTGACTCCTTTCGTTTACTTTGCATTCTATCTAAGGTTACAAAGAAAATATCTGTTAACCTTAGAACACTTTTAACAAAAGAAGATGGTTGGAATTCAAGTGAACAACTGGAGCTCTTATATTTCCATTAATCACTCACACAAATTAACCTATCAACCGAAAAGAAATAAACATTTTACGTATAAATGCGATCCTGGAAGTATTGACTACTCGAAAATAGCTTTGTAGATTGAATCACACTGACGAGCAATAACAGTGCTTTCGATTAGTTTAGATGAAAGCCGTTCGAATACGCGAACATAATTTATAATTATTAACAACATAGCTCTTTGCATTGATTAATGTATTTGATCGTAATTGACGCTAGAAATTTACAGGCAGTGTCAAAATTTATGAGTATATAATTGTTTTAATGGTAAACATGCATTTAATAGCTTCCGGGTAACGCTTATAAGTATAGTGACGAGTTCATCAAAAGCCTGTCTCATGTCACAGTAAATCAAATCGGGAATGGCCTCTCGTCACGATTTCATCGAGCTTTATAGTATTGGATGGCTGAGGAGGAATGCAATGTGTATGTTAACGGTAAATCAGATCTCCAAGGTGTACAGGCCTGAACACACACACTATAATAATAATAATAATAATAATAATAATAATAATAATAATAATAATAATAAACAGAATCATCCCAGACCAAGAAAACAGAAACCTATCCGACCTCCAGGGCTAGACCAAGAAAAGCGGGCTTGGCGTAAAATGCTCGTGCGCATTGTGTTAGACAAGAAATATTGTGTTATGGAAAATAGGACCTTCAAGGCTTGCATTACAGGCGGGCGTTACTCTTGGAGGGCGCCAAATAGTCCTCTTTGTCATTCACAATTTTCACTCCAACGAACGCATTTTGAACGTTTCATAATTCGTTAATAACGAATCTACATCAATCCAAGAATTATCTAATAATTAAGACATGATATATTATTTTCAGGCCCTGGAATCCTCTGGTGTATAGTTTTCAGTGAACTTTTCGTGTTCTTGAAATGCTATGTTTCTACAATCGCGTTCCACGAGGTTTTTTTGCACGCTCTTTCTACCTGATTCCCTTGTTTTTGCCTCGGCGATACAGTTGATCGGGCAATTGTGAATGACTACAGTGAAATGGAAACGACGAACTATTCAAAATAAGATACTTGCTTTTGTATATATCACGTTAATGATGGCATGGAGGGATATTTGGATACTAGTTTGATGGCAGATATTTCTTATTATTTAAATACAGGTTTATTTAGAAGTTCTTCATTAGTTTTTATCAGAGCACAATTATTGTAAATGCTCGTACTCAGCTTTTAAGTAAAGCTTTTAGAGGTTTGCTTCTCTGCATAGCGCAAATACGCTCCCTATTCTTTAACATGGAGTACAAAAATAAAATTGCGATTGTAAATGTAATTATTATTGAAATGAGAAAACAAGCAAAAAGGACCTAGAAATTATTGTGCTCTTTCTAATGGTACCAATTAAAACAATGTGTGTTAATTAGTTTTCCTTTAAAACGGTTCCCTGTGTTTTTTTTTGTACCAAAGGGAACCATTTAAAAAAAAAACTATTTTATGCACATTAAATTAATTGGTATCACTAGAAAGAGCACAATAATTTCTAGGTCCTTTTTGCTTGCTTTCTCATTTCAATAATAATTACATTTACAATCGCAATTCTATTTTTGTACTCCATGTTAAAGAATAGGGAGTGTATTTGCGCTATGCGGAGAAGGTAACTTTACTAAAAGCTGCACACGTAAAATTCAAAGTTTCCAGATAAGTTCTTCCAATTGCAGCTTTCAAAAGATGGAGTGAAAACTGAATGAATTAATTTTATTTACATGTTCGTGGTTAAATTGTTCAAATCTAGGAAATAATTTTATTTAAAAAAAAAATGTATACGGTGTCCCCAAAAGTCCTGTACAATAGGAGCTTTCACGATATCGGGCTTCACTGCCTAAAATGGGTGTGCCCAAATATTGCGCATGTGCAGCACATGCGCACTTTACTCGTTTGTTGCGGGGCGAGGGCAGATTTTGCAAATGGAGGTCAGCATAGCGGGTTGCTATGCTGTGCTAAGCATTTGAAAGCCAGTTATTGAATGCAAGTATTTTAAATTATTATATATTATACTAATACTGAACACTGAAATCCATAAATCATAGGGTTTCAAATTTAATTTCTGGGCATGAATACAAGTTGTCTTAAAACAAGTATATTAAATAAAACAGAGGAAAAATTTATTTCATTTAATATTTTATTCATTTATTAAAATAAGTAATTACAAGCAAACAAATTTAATCTACCGAGCATTTTGCACTACATGTTTGTCTAAAGCTACTTTACTTCAAAGTTAGATAATTTAATTTCTTCTTTTTGGGAGATCAGTTATAAAATATACATCCACCATAATAAATTATACTTCAGAAATTGCATAAAATTTAAATTCAATAAAATAAATAAACATTACTTACTATAATAAATCGTATACCATTCCTTAATGGCATGGATAATTTTATATTATCAACATGCTCATCACTGTAAAGAGGAAATCCCATGCCTAATGCTTTACTGTAAACATGTTGTCTGTCGCCATATTTGAAAACTGCCCACAGGAAGTTCTAAATGACTCCTTCTGCGCTTGCGCAGAATGATGTCGGGCAGTGAAGCCCTATATCGTGAACGCTCCTATTAAAAAATAATAATTAAGAATTCATTTAAGAAATAATTCTGTGCACTTTGTTACATAATAAAGAGTAAATTTCAAAGTTTTAATCGACTTTTTTGTTTGTTTCAGAGTTTAATTTTTTTTTTTTTTTAATAATCGGATAATTAAAAATGACTGAAAATAATTCTGTTTGTTTGGTCGCGAGTGGCACAAAAATTTATACAGGGTGATTCAGAACTTATGTTACAGAAGTGTATGGTAGATAGAGAGTACTAAAACAAACATTTTATTTTATAAAGCAATATGTGTCGTATCTCGCACCGGTACGGCGCTACATTTGTTTCAGTGTTTTGACTGTTTGCCATTATCTGCTGTTTTTAGGTTCATTGAAAGCTGAATCATCAGAGAGTCAGTATTGAAAAATGGAACATTACAGCCTGAGTGAGCTAACCGACATGCATTTGGTGTATGGTGCTGCGAATCAACAGGGACGAATCAACACTATACGGACTATACCGTATGTTTCGGCGATGCCAGTGTTGTGTACAAGAAAGGGGGGGGGGGGCGTCAGTTTGAAGCACTTCTGTGATGCTCACATTGTCAAACGTTATTGTTTGTTGTTTCTCAGTGAAAGCTCAGTCATCAGAGAGTCAAGCCACTGGCCTTTGCATGAATGGTTGCTGCAACTGAAGCAAGTGTAATGTCATTACCCCCTTCCCTCCACCCTGTGTGATGCCATACCAGTGTGAGAAAGGACACACATTGCTTAATAAAGAATGTTTGTTTTAATGCCCTCTATCTACCATATTCTTCTCAACATAAGTTCTGAATCACCCTGATTAAGAACTAAATTTTTCTGTAACAAGCAATATTTATCTTCTTTTAAAAAGAACATGTTACTTTGCAGTTCCCACGCCCAATAGTTCTTGAGATCAGATTTTCCGAATTTTCAATTTTTTTTTTGTTTTCTTTTTTTGTTTTGGCTTATATATAGATTGTCGAAGCAAGTGTAGATAAAAAAAAATGCTTTATAAAAAAAGTTTGTTTTAATATCCTCTATCTTCTGTAATATTAAGTTCTGAATCATCCAGTAGATTGTCTGAAAAGTTTTTCCTATTGAAGTTTTTCATTGTCATTCCCATAAGTTTTTCCTATAGGGGTATATTATAAGACTAAAGTTTGACGTATAAATAAACTTAAGGAAGCACCTTGCAACCGTTGATGAAGCGATATTAGAGGGAGCCTGAATGGACAAATTATTTCGACTTCATATCTCCCCTTTGTAGAAATTTACTAAATTTTGCTAGAATAAGAAATTTTAAATTGTTCTTTATTATGCAACGAACTGTACAATATCTATCTATCTCTTTATCAATATTTTCATTTTTTTAAAGGGACTTTGTAGATGTATTGTTTGGCGTTAAACATGAATTGACATCTTATCTAAAATGAACAAAGTTAAAAAAAAACCAAAAAACAACGTATAGTTCTACGATATAAGACCTGAACTGATTGCAGCAGTTTCGTGAATTTCTTGGAGCCATTCTATTAGCACTGTGGTGATGAAGTTTGATTATCTAAGAGAAGCAGCATACCTTTAAATTTTGTTTAATTGCTCGCCATCTCAAATTTCAAAATTTAAGACCCGTTTTTCTTTGCGGAAGAAACTGTGACAGGGCACATCTATCTAGACATGCTGCAAACCGACGGAGCAGATTGTAACCTTTTAGCAGGATGGTGCTTCAACACATTTCCACTGCCAAGTCCGTGACTTCTTGAACACCATCTTGCTAAACTCACTGCGTTTTTGTCAGTCATTTGTAACTATCAACATTAGAGTTTTGTTAGAATTTAGAATATTTGTTTTAAATTTTATTTCTTATCATCATAGTTATGTAATGTGAATGCTGTTCACGTCATTCGTGAAAGAAAATGCCGTTACACGTTAACATTCAAAATAGAATATTGTTTGCGTCTAAAAGATAAAATGTAACAAAAGGGAAAGGCAACTTTAAAAGAAATGGACAATTTCAACGGGAAAAACAAATCGTAAACAATATTCTAATATATCGCATAATAGCGTACAGTGGGGAAGAAAGTTTTACGATTGCAGTTGTTTGTGACGTCAGTATCACATGAGCGCCCGTTGCATTAGCAAACCAATATGGCTGCTACCCCGGTAGAAAATGTTTTTTGGGGAATGGACGAAAACAAACTCTGTTACAGTCATATAGGCAGCGGCATTTTAGAACACGATTTGGAAAAGTACGCTGAAAAATGCAGTCACTAAGATTGGAGCAAGGAATTTCTGAACATTGGTTGTTTATGCAAAGGGAACGTTCTGAGAGAACACGCGTAGCATTGTATTGATATCTGCCATGTAACAAAGGGTTCCATGTAACATTTGTCAAGTTACAAACATAGGGGCGTATACTAAAAAAAAAAAAAAAAAGAAAAAGAAAAAAATAAATAAAACAAGTAAAAAGTTTGACTATATCAATTATACTTTTTTTTTTTTTACAAGTGTACATTTCTTTTAAAGTGACGCTGTATAAATTAAGGTGGTATGTAATTTCACCTTCTGGCACATTGATTCGGTATCCGCAAAAAAATTGCAAATGACACCTGCTTCATCACCATTTGCGCATTTCCAGAATTTGGAGTACTTTGTTTGGAAAACAAAAGCATCACCTTTTGTGTGCATTATTACAACAACTGAAAATGTTTATTAAATAGCGCTTCTATCCAAAGTCAGTTTCGCATATCCCGTTGTGAAATTTTTATGGGAAAAATATTTTTTTAACATCACGGCCGATTTCAAAACTCAAAACCATATGATTTGAGTTTCCGTGGTAGAGAGCTTCATTACAAACGTTATAAATAGTTTAAAGGCATTCATTTACGCCTTAATGGTCATTCAAGCTTCTTTTATGTAATAAAAATATAGCAAAACTTTGCATGGTATTGAAATAACACTTTTATAGTTAAAGAACCAACTCAAAACAGGTTTTTAACATAACATTTAGATTCCAGAACGTATGAGTTTGTGCTTTGTTACAACCTATGACCACATGGTTGGCTTGAACTCAGAAGAAAATATGCAGACCATCTGGCCCATTAAGCTTTTAACAAACCTCCCGAATGATCTAGTAGCTACACTACCAAAACATTAGTCGGGGAGCTATAGTACTTATTATATCGTGTTGTTAGGATAAAATTAAATAAACACTAATTATTGTCTTGTAATTAAAATAAAAAAGCTTCAGTTAGGGCTCAGTTAATTGCGCCTGCAAGAAAAGAAAGGTAGTTTGCAGATGATAAGACCGTATGTTGGAAATTTCTTATTTTGGTAGGGATGTACATTTAGAGGAGATGTATTGAATGCTTCTATAGATATTTCATTATTTAGCCTCAAGACCTTCATTCAAAATGAGCTGATGAATCAGGCATATTTTCTTATTTCGCGCCTTCTCTTCAACATTATGGACCTTGAGAATCAAACCTTCATGCTCTTCTGCTCGAATCAGTTTTTCAAGAGTCAATAACACATGAAATTGGGGGCTTAAATCAATTTTTTTGATTCGATGCCACCATCCTTGTCCTCAAATGGGCGTTGTCTACTGCGTATAACTGGGCCATAAAGTCTTGGCTTCGACTCCGTATGGATTCGTCGACTCTTTGTTCTATTGACATTTTTTAAAAGTAATTTCAAAGAATGCGTCTATTTATTCTTTTTTTGTCCTAATGCCAACATCTGTTCATGATAAAATCACGTAAGCCGTTGTTTCTCTAATCTAAATTGTGATTAAAGGTCAAGGCCAGATACAAGTTTTGCTCGCAAAAATGACAATTTTGCTTAGTGAGCTGACAGGAGTCTTGGTTTTTTATTTGCAATTTTTTCTTCTCTTTTCTAGATAATAATTAAAAAGATAATTTTTTCTCTGTGTCTCTCGTTCCATCGGGTTTTCCTCTGCGGAGGTCTTGTGATGCAAACTGCGTGGGTGTCGACGACCTGTTCGTCATCAGATCGATAAATCCAACGACCGGGATTTGCTTTTGCAGTCGAGCACTGGGCCCAACCGACTCCAGTAGAGGCGAGGATGTTATTTTTTCAGGCCAAACCCTAAGTATTACTACTATATGTTAACTTCGCACGCTTTTAAAGACTTGGCTTCTATCGATAATTGACGCATAATTTCTCTTGAAACGCAAATTTGTGTAACGGAGTATTTGAAAGAATAAAAATTCTTTAATTATTTCTATTTATATTTTATTTTGATTGACATAAGTGATAATTACAAAAGAAAATCTGTTGCTTAAGCAAGCATTAACGACACATTTATTGAAAGAATAAGTTCTTTTCACATTGTGCAATCTTTTTTGTATTGAAACGGGCTGCTATTCTCTTTCTTTCGCTCTTTCTCTCCCTCTTTCTTCCCTCAAGGCTGTTCACTCACTTGCTAATGGTTTGAAGGTCGTCGGCGAAACCCCAAGTTCTTCTTATTTAGTCTTTACCATTAAATTAAGAAAGAAAAAAAAAAGAAATAATAATTAGAACGGAAAAGAGAAAGACTCTACGTCTCGTTTCCCTGTTATCGTCACCGAATTCGATCCAATGCAGTTGCTGAGCAAATCGCTGACGGCGGAGAGGATCGCGGCACTGGCCGTCGTGGTGACGGGAACGGCGGCCGGCATCGGTTACTTCATCTATCGGCAACAACGGTGAGTCAACACTCTTTCTATACTTAACTCAACTGACTTCCAGCACTACTTTTATGTAATAATTAGACATTGATAGGCTTAATTTCGTTGGTTAAGTTCTTATTTCCAGTAAGTTTGCAACATCCGTGTCGCTTTCTAGCTCTATTGCGTCATAACGATACGGACGTTGAGAAATATGACTAACTTTTTGAAGCACTAACTTGTAGCCCCTTTATTGCTTTCGTTGAGCTTCCCAGCAGCAAAGAAAGATGCCCCCAGGCCATTCTTATATTTTTCTCACGTTGATCATAGTCATTACGGACTAAATTAAGAGATTTATATAAGAGAAAACAGGTCGTTTCCATAAAATCAGCACTTCATTTACATATACATAATATAACACTGAGTATGTATTTGCGCCTGAGTTATTTTAAAACATTCTGAATCATAAAATATGCTTAACTATTCTAACTGCTCCCTTAGAGATCGCTACATGGCGTAGAATTAAATGACTCATCTTGTTAAGTTTGACAGTAAACTTTAAACTTCTACTCGCTCATCGAAAAGAACCATTGCTCTTTAATTTATCTTTCTAGTAGCAGAATTTTTAAACCATATTTCTGAATGAAACTGCTTCTTCATAAACAGGAATTATTTTGTTTGAGCGCATCAAAATTTATTAAGGTAGTAATATCGTGAATGAGTCTTTTTCTTTTTGTTGCTGTTATGCTTTGCTTCCTTGTTTGCCTTGAATATTCTCAATGATTATAATCAAATTTTAAAATAATAATTTTCATCAGTGTCTGAAGATCTAAATTTCAATTTTAGCGTTAAATAGCATTATAAACAGTTAAGAGGGTTACTGCAAAAAAGAGAAACGTTCGCCCATCTAATTGCTGTTTTTAAGCATTAATATGCTATATAGCCTGCGTTGTTCTCCGTTACTTCAAGCCTTATGCACAAGTGACATTTTTGTAGCATTCGTTCTAAATAGTAATTTCTATAGAAGCAATATTTTCCATATAAGTATCCATTATAAGGTACAATAATTGACGGAAAGTTGGCTGAGAAATGAAGGGCCAGAGTATATCTGAATGGTTATTTCCAGGGACCAAAACAAGCAGAAAATATCATATGAACATGGGGTTGAAGAGCTTCTTTCTAGAGTTATAACGGTTTGAAGGCGTCATGCAGTAGACGAAATTAACGTTAAAGTGTATAGGAGTTGCAAACAGTGATTCATTTCTACGTATAACAAGACAATACACTTGCTATAGCAAATGCTCAAAATGGCCTCCGTTAGATTCCAAAGAAGTCTGCATTGGCGAACCCGTTAGAAAATACAGGGCAAGTCAAAAGTATGGACCCGATTTCAGAAGTTCACTCTGTCAAATCTAATAAACATGGTATTGTGAGGCATGTGCTACGAAAGGTAAACGTTCAAAGTTTACTTCAAATACATCACATCAAATCACATCACATCACAAGGTTTTCTATGTGAGCGCCTTACATAAGCTGGTACACACATCAAGCCGATAGTCTATCTCCTGCCAAACCTTTCGTAGCATGCCGCTGTCAATATCAGCAATGGCTGCAGTGAAAACACTGCGTGGAAACTAAACTGTGAAAGTTAACCTTTCGAAGCACATGTCTCACATTACGATACATTCATTACTGTCGCGATATGCTACGAAAGGTTTGGCAGGCGATAGACTATCGGCTTGATGTGTGTCGGGTTACGCAAGGCGCTCACATAGAACACTTGTGATGTGATGAGATGTGTTTAAAGTAAACTTTGAACGTTTACCTTTTGTAGCACATGTCTCACAATACCATATCTTCATTAGATTTCACAGAGTAAACTTCTGAAATTGGGTCCATCATTTTGATTTGCCCTGTAATAGGTGTGTGACGGATGATGTCACAGCCCTCCAGGATCCGCTGACGAAGAGTTGCAACATCTGATACTGGGGCAGAATATTCAACGTTTCGAATCTGATATTGAAGAGAGCACATTCTTCAGACGGTTCTTTGAATTGTCCTAACTCTTCTTCTACAAGATACCTTCAAACCGTTCTTGGGTCCCTGGAATATATCCTGAATGTTTGTATATACAGAGTGTTTCGTAGTGCGATACGTTAATTTAAGAAAGTGGCAGGAGCATATTGAGCCATGTAGACCATTATGCAAAATGTCACAGTTTTCGAGATATACGAAATTTTTATTGGCCAACCAGCGGGTGTTTAATTTTTAATGTTAAGAACGGTTAAATTAACAATTAATAATGATTAAAATATCGTCTAAATTATCGCCGAAACCATGACACTTTGCATATAGGTGTATATGTTTTTAATATACTCCAAGTAACCTCCTCAACTCCTTAAATAACGTATCGTACTACCACGCATCCTATATATGTATTCAAAAATGATCCATCCTACTTCAAATGAGGATAATTTCGTACTTACAGGTCGTGTACGAAGCATATCCAGAAAGAAAGATCCGAGTAGCTATTAAAAAAAAATTATTTTCAAAATATTTTATTTTCATTGGATTCTACATACCTTAAATTATGTACTTTCCACCAATATTAATGGCACTTGTCATCACCATGCACTGGTTTTTGTCTCCTTGCTTCACAGAGTAATGCCGCCTGTTTTATGGGTTCTTAGACATCATCATATTAGAGGAAACCCCCGACCACCAAACAATTTTTTTCAAATGCAGCAACAGGTGAAATTCTTTTGGCGCTTAGTCTGGGCTGTAGAGAGGATGATTAATTTGTTTCCAACCAAATAAATTTCTTGAGTAATTTTTATTTGTGGCGCCACCCTAGCAAGGGTATGAAGACTAGGGACCGGGGCATCATGCTACGCCACTGACACAGAACTGATCAGAGTCAGTGGATACAGAACTCTGACTCTAATTGCTCAAAACGCCATTTGTGGCTTGACAAGGGATAAAGTAATTCAGCACGAATTCAGCCTGCGCACAATCGTGACCGCAGTACTTCAACGACAATATTTTCAGACGAACTTATCTCGAAAAGTCGAATTATAAAAGTCGCTGTAGACAAACTCGAAAATTTGCATCGTTACTGTTGTGGAGTCCGTGACGGCGGACATGCTGTTGTCTCAATATTGCTCGTATAACTATGGGAAGTACAATTTTTCTTTTGGTTGATGTATCACTAAGAACTCTGTGCGTTTGTGAAATTCAACAACGGGCGTTCAAATTTGACTGGACTTTATTTTTTGTAAATTTCATTGTTGTAAAAATCTAAACTTTCATTGTTGGGATGGCGACTACCGCCTGTCATGCAAATGCAGCACCACTCATCCGGTTGCCATGACAACCGATTGTTTGTTTAAACAAAATAGCGGACAGCGATGTGTAGACCAAAGTGGAACAATGAATAATCATCAAGTCTCTCCACAACGAAGGTGTGAAAGCATTTGAAATTCATCAGAGACTTCAAAGACAGTTCACCGAGCCATGTTTGCTTCATCCGTCTCTGCTTGGTGCCAAAATTTGAAGGAGGGCGAGAATCCACCGACAATGAACCTCATAAGGCTAGGCCAGCAACTGCTGTCAATGATGGCATCATAGCACGAACAAATGAGCTGATAAGGCACAACAGGCGGATTCATGTCCGAGAATTGGCTTCAATACTGAACATCAGCACTGGCAGTGTAGAACCATCATCCACGATATGCTGAAATTCAACAAGATTTTAAGCAACCACAGATTATGTTTATTCTGATGTTCCACTCTTTCTGATAGTAATGGTAATTTTGATACATGTATTACCAACTAGCCAATCAGAAAGCATGCCACACAACAGAGATGGCAGAACAGTCAACAGACGTCATAGGAGTCACCTGATATTGCTATTACGTGAAAATGCAGATTACAAATTACGTCATCATTTTAGACTGCTCATACAATTTAAGCTTTTTAAAAATTACATGAAATTTAAATATTAATTTATTGCTTTAGTTTACTTTTCTTTCTTTATCCCAAAATCTTTTTGTTTTTCTACAAATGATGCATTTTCTGTAATCGCTTTCAGCGTGATTACTCTTCCTGTCCATTTTAAATCAAACGAAAAAATCCGTCGCATTTAAAAGGTTTTCCTTACTTTCGTTGCAAATGGCGTCGACTCGAAATTGAAACTTGTAACATTACATGACTGTATTTTAAGATGTAATTAATATTAAATCGTAAATTAATTCACGATTTTAGAGAGAAAACATTTATACATTATGAATTATGCAATTTTCTTAAATAATATCAAATCAAGAGTTTAACGCAACTGAGAGGGCGTTAGCGTCGTTCAAATTTCCTCTTTGGCGCCGAGTGTAACATCTGAATAAACGTAATCCGTGTAAGCAACTCTCCGAGGATCACAAAATCACCCGGGTGGAAATCTGTTCCATGCTGCTGCAGAGATATGACAGGGAAGGTGACAGCTTCCTATAGCGTGTTGTGATCACCATGAGACATGGATTCATCACCATACTCCTGAAAGCAAGCGTGCGAGCATGGAGTGGCGACATACTGACTCACCACGACCCAAGAAATTCAAGATGACACCGTCGGCATCATTAATTAAGGGTATTATTCATGTCGATTTTCTGAAAGAACGTCGAACTATAAATGCACTCTACTACTGTGATATTTTGAGGACGTCCCTGAAGCCGGCATATAAAGAAAAAGCGACCAGTACTCCTTACTAGTGGTCAGGGCCGTAGTGAGGGGGGGGGGCGCCTAGGCACCTGCCCGGGGCCCCCATTCAATGTATGGTCCCAATCCAAAATGAAGTAATGATTGGCACACTTGGATTTTGGATAGGTCTATGTTAAATTTGTTTTTGAGTAAACTTTGTTTAGGGCCCCATAAAAGCTGATTTGCCCAGGGCCCAAAATTTTCTCACTACGGCGCTGCTAGTGGTGTTTGTTTTCTGCAAGACAATGCCAGACCACACACACAGCCAAACTGACTATGGACACACTGACGGAACTCAAATGGGACATCTTACTACATCCTCCTTACAGCGCGGATCTCTCCCTTTGCGACTATCACCTTTTTGGACCACTGAAAGAGTTCTTGGGAGGGCAGAGGTTCGGTTCCAATGAGGAAGTGAAAAAGGCTCGCCTGACGTGGTTTCGAGATCAGCCTGAACATTTTTACAGAACCGGTATCCAGATGCTCCCAGAACGCTGGAAAAAATGTGTAGAGAAGTAAGGAGAGTTCTTTGAGAAATAACTGGTGTGTGTGTGGGTGTGTGTGGTTTTTGTAGTTTCCTGATTTTCTAAAATATAAAGTCC
>JAHWFO010002456.1:497406-519153 GCA_023313115.1 Rhysida immarginata
ATTATTATTATTATTTAATTTATCACTCCACTGGGAGTAAATACTTAAAAACAGTTTGGCTATCAGCTCTGTTGTTCACTAGCGAGAGAAGTCCGTCAGTAATACTATTATAACTCCATTAAATATTGTTTCACTCTCCGTTTGAAGTGGACACATGTGCTCATACATGAGCTATTGGGGCAATCAAACACTGTTGAGCGTACCGAAAAAGGTAACTCGTTCCAAATTCTAATTGCATTATAGAGAAAACGTTTTGTTATGAAGAGAGATGCCTTTTCTGGGACAACAAATATGTATCTCCTTGTTAACTTGACGTTTACATCCGACCTGAACCAATTCTTTATAAATGCGGCTGGATGTTTTTCATTCCGTATTGCTTCAGCCACCTCGGAAATAAAGCAATTTTACAAATAGTTGTAATGGTCGGCAGTTTGTATTTCGAACAAGTATCAGTCACCGAGTCTAGTTTGTTTAGTTTAAAAGCCATCTGAATTATTTTGTTATAAGCGGTCTTCAACCTTTTTTGATTAGCTACAGTGGTCGAGGACCAAAACACTGCCCCATATGCAATTCTCGGTATAATTACTGCCGTTATAACGACAAGAATAGCAAGAAACCACTAATCCACATCAAAATTTTATTGATGCGCATTTCGGCAGCCAAGCTGCCTTCGTCAGCGTATACAAAGAATTGATCTGTACAGAAAGTACCCAATCACATTTAGGTAACTGCATATACTCTATTTCACTATGGTCTATAACTTCAGGTGTATATGTATATATGGTCAATTATAGACGCAGTATAATTGGTAATTCTTGTGGGACTCTCTATAATTTGTTTGAGGCCCAAGGCCTAAGTACTAGCTACCATTGATCGAGTTTCTAGGGAAGCAAACACCCAGTTACAGCTGAAGTCTCCCAGTATTATATTTGTATTCATTATGTCAAGGTCGCCAATAAGGTTAACACATTCTTCAATTTGAATATACGAGGGGCGATAAATAAGCGTAAAAAACGTCCATCTACTTCCTATAAGACATTTAATTAATAGAGCTTCTAATCCATTTTGGATAACTGACTCAATTAAAAAAGATGATATCTCTTCACTGACTAATATTAAGACATCGCCGCCTCTTCTTTGGCGGTCAGCTCTATACACCTTGTAACCAGGAATTGCAACTATTGGGTCATCACAATCGAAGGAACCATATTTCTGTTACAAAACACATGTTAGTCAAATGAGTTATTAGTAAGGCTTGTAGGTCATCTAGTTTTGGTAGCAATGACCGGGCATTAAGGTATATAATGTTTAATTCAACTTGCTCCTCTTTCTTACTTTTCCTGGGGCATTCCAGGCTTTGACTCATACCAAAAATCCTCATTAAATTGGGGATTTGGGCCATAGAATGGTCGTATTGATACGCCTTTTGGCCACATTGATTCTCTCAAACAGTCCTCCATTGTTCGATCTAAAACCCTGACAAGTACATAGGAGGATATCTTGCCCATGCGAGTTGTCCATCTGCCACACTCCGTAATATTCAGTTTGTGGTCTCGCACCCCCGTAGATCTAAAACACGAACATGTGCAAACGTATTCGGTATTTCAATTCTCTTTGTGGATTAAAGGTTCCCCCCTGTTTATTGTTCCATTCCACAGTTTTTGCCTAATTAATTTAAGGCTGAGACATTATAAATCTTAGGAAGCTTTCTTGAAGGAACAAACTTCTGTTGTGGAGAACAACAATGAGCTTTCTAACGATAGGTTCACAATAGGGTCAGAAAGATATCTCATTTTCCATTTGAAAGGAAAATAATAAAATAAAATAATGTGAAAAAAAAAAAAAAAAATTCAGTAAGAAAGAAATTGAATTTTTGAAGGTGTGTATTGTGACGTCACACTTATGTAAAGTGCCCCCCTACCCCCATGTCACTTTTCATACTACCCCCCCCGTTGGGGGGGGGGGGGGTGACGTATTTCTTGAACGTCCCCAAATATCATTAACATTAATTTTTATGTAATTTCATAAAATTTAGCTAGAAAAGGAAAATAAGTGTATCTTGTTAAAATATGAAGCACGGAAAACCGATTCACTTCTTTTAGCCACGTTTATAAATCAACCAATCAGAGGGCGGACGTGTCTATCAAAATCAACGTCGGACATGGATGTAGCCACTACGGTTTCCTATTACGTTTATTTTATTATGTAGCATTTTATTTTTAAAATTTAATATTAAACGCGCCACCACACTTTTACCTTTTTTTTTAAAATTAGATTTTTTACTTTTTACTGCACTTTTTAAGGTGAAAGTGTGTGCTTTAAAATTTTTATTTTATACATTTTATTTTATTCTTTTTAGTCTTTACTTAAAAAAATATAAGCGTTTATATGATAACTACAAAATCCCAAAAAAACTTGGAAGCCTACGTCGGCTACGTTTGTATCTCGGCAAAGCGCTTACATTACGCTGGCTAATCATTAACTTTCCTAGCATTGATGATCAAATTAACAACAATTACATACGACAATTAACAATAAACAACAATACAGGCACTCGTTACATCATTGCACTGTAAACATATTAAATAACTTACGAATAAATGCAAGACTCGTGAAACTAACGATTGAAACATGCATTGTCATCGATAAGACGCCGCTGGAAAAAGTTTCAGAGTTGTAGATAGTCAGGAAGTGGGCAAAATATTGATTACAAAATTTGCGCACAAACACACAAACAAGTGAAGTTCAATAAAAGTGTGCAATAAAAAGGAAACGATCAAAGTTGGATTCCTTCTTCAAATCCGAAGTCCCCTTAACCATCTCTCAGAAAAGCGAACGCTACCCTGATTTGCCGCCACTACTTTCACTTTCTTCCATCTTCGAGTAATAATAGGCCCCGGCATAACAAGCACTTCTCTCCAAAATATTCTATAGTGATCATGGCGGCAGTCGCAACAATTGTCATGTCAAATTCTATCATTAAAAATATATTCTTGTATACAGAGCGAGTCAAAGTCTGTTACCCCCATACAATTTCAAAACGAGTGGAGATACAAAAAATCTGTCGCAGGCAACATATAGGAAGTTAGGTAGGGGCTAAACAATGGTGGTGTCAAATTTGACCTTCGAATTTTGCATCTTACAAGTTGTAACCGTTACAGGTAGAGAAAAATTTCCTATTGTATACTTGTAGAGCTCAGAACGCTGATTTTAACAAGATAAATTTCAGTGCTCAAGCTACATTGCGTTTTGTTTATGAATGAAGTGCTCAATGTGGTCTCCTTCTGCAGCAATGCATAATTATGCACGGGGTTATGTCTGTACAAGCCTGCTGAATTCGTTGTTTCAAATCATTTACTGAAGCTGGTACAGTCTTTGATCTATCCCCAAAGGAAAAAAAAATCAAGTGGTGTCAAATCAGGTGAACGTGGTAGCCAATGAACATCGATGTGGAAACATGTCATCCAGTCGTTGACGTTCAATGGGCTGCAAAATGTGGAGGTGCCCCATCATGCTGGAACCACATGCGGCGATACTGCACTAAAGGCAAGTTGTCTAAAAATTCTGAGACGAAGCTATCCAAACAAAATCATTAATGTGTACCTTACTCCTGTAAGACAACCGGTGTAGAAAACGGGTCCCACCAAGATGCCATTCCATAATCCACACCACACAATGTAGCTTGAGCACACAACTTTCTTTTTGTTGTAGCGTGTTTATTTTTACGCTTTTTTAAATCTTTTTTTTCCTTCGTTAAAAATCAGCGTTTTGAGCTCTACAAATGTACAAGTGGAAATTTTTCTCTACCTGTAACGGTTACAAATTGTAAGATGCAAAATTCGAGGTCAAAGTCAAATTTGACACCACCACTGTTTAGCCCCTACCTAACTTCCTACATGTTGCCTGCAACAGATTTGTTGTATCTCCACTAGTTTTGAAATTATATGGGCGATAAGAGACTTTTGACTCACCCTGTAAAATACAACATGGGCGGACTGGCAGTCTAAATCGTACAGGGCAAGTACTGGGAAAAATAAGCGAAAGCGGCCCTCATGGCGGAGAAAGTAAAGCCACTAACCAGGCCATCCGTCCGGCCCACCGGGATTTTTTCAATCCGCTGCTGACTACCAAGTCCTTATTTCGTTTTAATTATTAATAACGTATTTTTACATTTATTAGATTTATTTAAACTTTTACTTACATTTTAGGATTTATTTTCATATTTGTAGTATGTACTATGGTTTTATACGGCGAAAAACAATATCTCGATACAACGGACAATTGACATCATCAACGGACCACCCAATTAGTCCGTTTTTTCGAAGTTCGACTGCATTGCCATCAACTCCAGTCGTTTCTAAACAATTATAGGTGATGAAAAAGTTCATTTACTCGAAAGATTTTGAATAACAAATGTGCATAGATAATCTTAATGGAATTTTTGTATATGCTCCCTATTTTATGATTAACAAATGAGTTCACAAAAGATGTTCAAAATGTCCTCCTCCTACCTTGCGCAGCTGCACACATTTGAGGCTACGTGTAGTATGACGCAGGCGTTTTGTAATGCATACATTTGTATTTTATGTAGCGCACATCCGGATATTCTGGCCATTCACAAACCCAGTGACGTGAAACCATGCCTCATCATACCAAAACCTCCTTCCAAAGAAAAATTTGTTGACCAGTCGTTTTACTTTCGCACGACCTTCGCTTTTCATTGTTACGTTTTGTTTGTGCGTAGAT
Source organism: Rhysida immarginata (assembly GCA_023313115.1). Lineage (NCBI taxonomy): Eukaryota > Metazoa > Arthropoda > Chilopoda > Scolopendromorpha > Scolopendridae > Rhysida > Rhysida immarginata. Next base: position 502,153 of record JAHWFO010002456.1, read on the forward strand.
TTTAGGACGTTCCATATTTATCATGCGCTGCAAATATCTTGGTACTAAGTCTGCTTCATCGAGAGTAGTCATATTTGTTCGGGTAAAAGGACTTTATGATCACCCTGTACTATACGTCCCATAAGCCGTCAGATATTCAGGGAATCAAACGCTTGACACAGAGCAGTTTGAACCATTATTATTGGCATATGGCACATTTTCATCTGGTTTCTCAAATTCCTATCCAGCATACCTGATAGAAAAGAAAGCACGCCAGTCTCTTCACCACACGAAGATAGCATCCGCTCAAATTAGGAAGTGCGTTTTGGAGTAATTATCAAAAAGCGATAGAAAAGGTGGCTTCCCGTCAAATTTCCCATCAATTATAGATAATACACTGACGGAAAAAAAATCCCAACACCACGAAGGACTTGTGCTAGATGAATGAAATTTGGACAGTATATTCAGCTATGGTATTTATTCAATTGATTCAAGTTTCAAGGTTACAACTTATAGGGGGCGCCACCAGCATGTACATGGTGAAAAGCACGGACTTTAGTACCCGCTGTAGTCGCCGCGCTGGTCTATGCAGGCCTGCACACGTGCATGCATACGGTCGTAGAGATGCCGAATGTCATTTTGTGGTATGGCATTCCATGCCTGTTGTACCTGGATGGTCAGATCAGCGACAGTTGTTACTGGTTGTGGAAGAGCCCCGACACGGCGTCCGACCATGTCCCAGACGTTCTCGATGGGCGACAGATCTGGTGATCGTGCTGGCCATGGTAGGATGTGGACACCCTGAAGGGCACGTTGGGTTGCAGCGGCAGTGTGGGGTCGAGCGTTATCCTTTTGAACAGCCCCCCTGGCATACCAGCCATGAATGGCAGCACAATGGGTTCAACAACCATCCGAATGTAAACATTTGCCGTCATGGTGACTGGGATAACCACCAGGGGGTCCTGCTGTCGTAGGAAATCCCTCCCCATACCCTAACGCCAGGGGTGGGCCAGTATGCCGACGACGGATACAGCTCGGTAACAGGACTTCCCCACTCCTCCTTCTGACCCTTGTGCGACCATCACTCTGACCCAGACAGAAACTACTTTCATCCGTGAAGACCACAGACCTCCATTCTGCCCTCCAAGTCGCTCTGGCTTGACACCACTGAAGACTTTTCCCGGTGTTGAGGGGTAAGAGGCAAACATGCCACAGGGCGCCTGGAGTGGAGGTTCCTGGCCAGGAGACGGCTCCGAATTGTGCGTGGAGTGACGTTGGGTGCCACAGCAGCCCAAATGTCCGCTGCAGATGCTGTCCGATTTGCCACAGCCATCCTACAGATGCGCCGGTCAACCCTGTCTCTAGTGGCCGGGGGTCGTCCAAATCCTGGTCTCCTGGTAATCCTGCCTTCCCTGGACCATTGCTGCCAACAGTTGTACACAGTGGCAACGTCTCGACCCATGCGTTCTGCAATAGCACGAAACGAAAGTCCACCCTCTGGAAGGCACACAACACGTCCTCGTTCGAATTGGATTAGCTGCCCATATTCACGTCGCAGTCGCCTTCGAGGCATGTTTTACTCTACAGTACTGTATCACTCACTTCCACAAGTGTCTAAAGTGACACAGACGCGCGTCTAATCTCCTTTATATCTGTCATTGGAATGTCTCATTTGCATGTACAGGGTGGCGCTGGTGGCGCCTCCTATAAGTTGTAACCTTGAAACTTGAATAAATTGAGTAAATACCATAGCTGAATATACTGTCCAAATTTCATTCATCTAACACAAGTCCTTCGTGGTGTTGGGATTTTTTTTTTCCGCCAGTGTAGTCCTGAAATCTTGGAAAGTTGCGATCAAAATCTTCTACTTTAAGATTTCAAAAGAATTTTAATGTTTATATCGGTGTGGATTTTAATACGTACCGAAACGTTGTAAAATGCTGCCTAGCTCTTGCCTATCGGACACAAAAGCGAATAAGAGCGTTGCCTTCTAAAGCAGAAAAGAATAAAGATTGAGATTGGTTGCATGTAATGCATGTAAAGGAATGTCACCAGCTTAGGTCTAAAGATCTTTAATTTGTAAACTATGGACTACTTACTTTTCTGTGTGTTGCATTTTACAATATCCTATTTACATATGCAGAGGGATAGCAATGACCACTCACGTAGTGCAGACTTTGATTCCGGCATCCTCTGCAAACCGGCTCCCGGGGCACATACCCCATTTCCCCCTCCTCTATTTTCAGCCCCAACATATTTCGTTAAGCATTATTTGGTCACAAACGTTATGACGTGCAGCATTAAATTTGGTCCGTTACCAACGAAGAGAATGACGTCTTCTTTAGATTCAGTATATATATATAGGCGACCGATCTCAGCAATGAGACACAAAACTTCTACTGGGAATTAAAAGCTGCGTGGAAAAAACAATTTTTATGCATAATTTAAAAATTATTAAAACATAGAATATTGTAAATATAAAATTAAACGTTCTCGTGGTACTGTAAATTGTAAAAATTTATTCTATTCATTTTTATTATGTTAATTTATAAAAAATAAAAAAAATCGTATTACTTTGAAAAAATTAATATATTTATCCGATAAAACCTTTTAAATATTTTTGTAAGGTTAGAAAGAGTTTTTTTCAGATACGAAATAAAAATACATTCAATGTTTTCATAAAGTCAATTTCGTATCCAAGTCCCACAAGGTGACCAATCGATGCGTATCGCGTGGGCGTTCGGTACAGAGTCGTCCTCCTCCTCCTCCGTCTATTTTTTTATATTTGAAAGGAATCGATATCCAGGTAGTTGGTGTATCAAACAAAACACGTAAGAATAACATTCCTAACGCGAGAAACCAATGGACCCGAAGAGAAGCCGAACTCGTCCTGAAAAATAAGGATTTTTCGAACGTTTTTGCACATTGTTGGGGCAAATGACGAAGCAATGGTAAAGGCTGGAAACAATGGGATGCGATAGCTCACGTGCAGCCGTGCTCATGTTAGTATAAAATATGTGTTCATTCGTATTGTTTTATGTCCATGCGCACGCGGTTCATTTTCTTCATGAATAATAGCCGTTGTGTTGTTTCTTACTATTTTCTTCCTCTCCGAGATAAAGGGACACGATCGTCTCAAAATTCTTAAGCAGTAAATTTTGCGCTAGCCAAATTTCATTTCAGGTAAGGGATACGCTATAGCCCTTATTTATTTTGGAATGTGAATTTTGCGCTTGTATAAAGCAGTAAACGAGTCAATTAATGTTCTAATGCGGGACACAGTTGCAAGGGAACGCACAGTTGTATTATTCCGTTCGTTTTTCCAATCTTTGCGCGCGAATTTTATGCTGTTCGATTTTTTATTCGATTTTATTTTAATTTTCTTAATCTTATTCTAATGACTTTCTCGCGCGGGCTAATAATAATTTGGATATTTCTACATTGTATTTTTCCACGAGTATACTTTTGTGGAAAAGCATGTATACTAATTTTCATTTCGTTCAACGGACAGCTACTAAATGCGATTTATTTAAAGAATAGAAATAAGTTCCGGAATTTATATTGACGTAGAGATTTTTTCCCCCTCAATTTTGTCACGAAATGCGGCCTCTTAGTTGTTAGGCGTGGAAGTAAATATGGCGGATCGATTTAAGAATTTCGTTGGAGGCCGCTTTAGTTTTAAATGGCACACTTTTGCTTAACCATGTTCTTGTCTTTTAATTGCTGCATTTACAGACTTCGTTTCTTCTATGAATGGTAGTAGCGATTAATCTACCTACTAATTCGATTTAAGTCTGCCGTCATGTTTTTGGTCAGAATTTCATTCTAAATCTGAAAACAACAAAACTCAAGATGAATGAATCTACTGTACTTAGTGCCACTAAAATCTTTTTAAGCAACTGCAATTACTTTCTTTAAATATCAATAGGATAATATTTTATGTAAGACCTTCTTTAGAGGACCCAATTTTATTTTATAATTTTCAGTTTTCTAATTCTTTAATCCTCGTACGCGAAAGAAATCGGTCGTCACAACTTTACCGGGGTCTTCGGTTGAAAATCTTCCATTACTGGACTTGAAGAAAATTCGAATCGCATCGAACTTTACACAATTAAATTTAATCGGGAACCTATGATTTTTTTTAAACCTCGTTTTACTGACTTTACACATTACGCGGAATTTCTTTTTCTTTTCAGGTTGAATATAATAATGAAATTTTCTAAAATTGTTTTTGTTCTCAGTGGCTCATTAGTGTGTCTTCCCTGTAGAAGTTTTAATTGTTTCCATAGTTCCTTTTTAATATTGAATAATTTCAATTTTTTTTTTTAAATTCATTCCTGATCAGTTAAGAGTTTTCAGTAATTCGGTTTCTGTGCAGACTGCTGGATGTATCTAATTGAAAGTCCGAATTTTAAAACCGGTGTAGTCTGTCCGATAAGTCTGGAATTAGAAAAAAAACTTAGTGGGGAATGCGGTTCTATTCAAAGAATGTCCATCAGTTTCTGATAAAACAACCGAAGACTTTAAAGCGACCCCTGAGAAATGACACTGGAGCATTGTTGTTCCTTATATTCCAGACTGTATTTTGAAGCTATATTTAATTTAATTATTCTTATATTCGATCTAAGGGTAATTAAAGAAGAGCAGCGTCTCTGTATTTATATACACTAGTACTGTGCTAGTATATAAATATTTCTTACTAGTTTCCTGATCGCATTCTTTTTCTTTGTCGGATTTATCCCGAGATAGTTGCAATTAGTCAACAGAATGGATGGTGATACGGAAGTTTGCCCTGAGTGCCAATGTTTTCTAAGGTATGTGGTATTTGTGTAGGATTTGGACTAGAAGCATTAAGCATGTATTTTAACCGATTAACATTTTAACCATTCACTCAGTAAGGGGGACGGGAGGTATATTTTAAATCTTAAAGTTAAAGAAACTGTTCGATATTAACTTGTTTCATTAACAAAGTTCTGATTTAAAATAAGTAAAAGCAATGTGAGAAAAATATAAAAATGTTCCTAAATCAACATTTATTAGTGTTCGATAGCCACCCGGTGGCACTCCTTAAAATGGAGTGTAAGACTTCACCGCAGTACTTGTTATACGAGTCCATGAAATTTCCCGTTTATTTTTTATTTATAAACTAACTTCTGAACTTTTAAGGTGCGAGACATATAATATATTAAATGTCTTTCATCGCTGATTACTAATATTGTATCCCAAATTTGTGGAACCAAGAGTTCCCGAGATATCTGCCAAAAATAGAATTTCCGAAATATGGGTATATCTCGAAAATGTCGAGTCATAGCAAAATGAGCCAAGATAGTTTAATAGTACTCATAAAATCAATAAATTTTTGTATTGATCAGTGATCAATATTCCGACGGATTCTATCGAGAAATCATAATTATCGATAATAGATATTAAATATTTATATATGAAAGCCGATACCGATGTGACTTATGTGCATATAGTAGAATCCATAATAAGTATAAATTGGAAAAAAATCCAAATTGGATCATCGTTACTTTAAGTTTTGACAAGGAGAGCTTGCTCATTCTCATCAGTTTTAAGACTGAGTAATTTAAGGCGATATTTTATTTTTCGTCAGTCTTTTGAATGTTATGAATATTAACGCTGATCCAAAGTTAACTTCCTTAAGTTTGATGTCGAATTTATTTGATCTTCATTAAATATCGAAGTGAATTTTGTTTACTTTCTATCTTGAGAATTGCAAATTTTATGAAATTTGCCGCAGCGATATATTAAAACGGGCAACTAATTGTTTGCAACCGTTAAAACTAAACTTTTAACAATTACCTACATTTTTATAAGACGTTTTACGTTACAATCATATTGAAGTCTAAGATTCAAATTGATCACATTTTTTCCTGTCCTCGAAACTGTAAAAGGCTGTAGAAATAATTTTTAAGCGTAAATTGTATTCTGTGCAGGGTTGGTTTCATAGGTGGACTTTTGTTGCACAGGACAAGATCTAGCGTGAAGCCTTTAAACATTTTTGGAAGAAATTCTATTTTTAATGTTTTTCATTAAAAATGACGTTATATATATAATAATCAGGGTGGCAGGAGCCCTTCGTTGCTACTTTGTAGAGGGGCTCACAAAGAAATAAAAATAGCATTGTGGTTTAATGGCACCAGTAGCCGCCCTTAAAACCAAGGGTAAGACTTCACCGCAGTACTTGTTATACGTGTCCATTATTACGATTATTAAATTTGTATGTATTGACTAATTTAAGGCGGTGTCTTACTTTTCGCATGTTGTAATATTTTTTTTTGCAATGAATTTTTCTAAATTGCGTTACTAGGCGGCGCTGAAGTCCTTGTCAGGTCGGTATCGTACTGCAGCAGGCGGTGGTTCGACGCAGATTTTATCTGCCTGTGTAATTTTTAATAAAGCTGGAAAGTAATAAAATATAAATTCTGGAAAATCTTATATGTAAAATGTAAGTTCTAATGGAGATTTTTCAAATGGAGGCAATTTTTGGAATGAAAATTTAAAAAAATTACATGAATTTTGAATGTAAAGCAGGTTTTAATAAAATCGAATATTGAATTCTTAAGAAACGAGAAGGTTCGTTAAACTTGGTCTTTAATTTCTCGTGGTTTCTTTTTTCCTGTTCGTGAGTCATAATGAACTGTGTTCGTGCGAAGGAAGACAATGACTCGTAACAAGCACTGAAACGCAGGATCGGTTTTAATAAAAATAATGACGGCAGCCAAGTAGAAGAAAAGGTTGGGGGAGGGGGCATAAAAAGAATCGACTCGAAGGAATTAATGATCAAGAAAATTTGAAGCCAGAATTCTTGGCGGTAAATGGAGAGGAAATTAAGTTGCACTTGACTGTTTTCACATGAATGAATGCCTCGTGTTTTTGATGCAACTTTTAATATGGATTAACCTGTGGTCTCTTAAAGAGCGCAAGTTTTCATGACGTAATTGTAGATTGTTTTTTGTTACACGTGCATTTTTCTCCCAAAGTGTCAAAATGCAAAGTGATGGGCACAATTCTATCTTGTAAAACTGATTATAAGGTGAAAACGGAACCAATATGGCATGGCCAGAAGGAAATAACAAAAGCATGTTCCTAACCTTCATTTTGACGATATAGTAAATATTTTAGAATTACTTTTATATATGCAGTAAGTTAATTGCTTATAATTTCATATAATGTATGTGGTAAGCGCTTTGACATAATCGGCTGTACATCAGACGTATAATTTTTAAGTGGAAATTTTCAGATCACTTCTTCCGCTACTTCCCATTGATACTGCAATGTATAGTATTGCTCGATAGTAAAGGAAGAAAGCGTGGTGTGCGGATTTTGCACCCGTTAAATAATTGCGACGATATTTCCTCTGGAGTGGGGCACTAGCGGATGACACGCACGAGAAGCAAGCGACGACTCCATTCACTCTCGACCCGCGTCCCACAGAGGCCTTCGGTTTTCTTGGCCATATGCCCGACTTCTCCCGCTTTTTTAATTGAGAATGTTGTCTGAGAAAAAAAAAATGTTGTTCATAATTACTTACTTTTTCGGCCATCAATAGCTGCATAGTATTAATCGTCGATGAGCGGGATTAATAAATTTTTAAAAAATCAAAATTGGAACCTCTACTTTGGAATTTTCTTTTCTTACTTTAAAAACAAAGTAATGTTAATTGAAGCCTTTGTGAATGGTGTAATCCAAAGCTAATCTAAATGGCTAAGTCTTTTCAATATTTGAAATTTTGCACAAATGGAAAAGTCAAACAGCCAAAGATGAGATGAGATGGCCACATTAACATTCAAGCGCTAACTTATGCATCGTAAAAAGTACAAATAAAAGCGTTAATTGCAGTAAAATGTTTTAGCAGTTTTTCTAGGAGTAAATACTGCTTTCAGTGTTTGTCACTGCATGACTCCTCAGGCATTTTGCTCTCTTCTCCACGTAATCCGACAATAGATAAGGTGGAGAGCTGTGCAGTTTAGTTTTTATTTTATAATAAAAATTTCAGTTTAGAAGTTGATTAGAATATAGCCTGAATTTTAAAAAGCCTTTTCTCGAAATATGCATAGTGTTTAATTTAAACGTTTGTGCGTATGAATTTTGTGTGAATGAAGCATAAAATTGTTGAAGATGGTAGTTTATTTTTCAATGGCGTGATTATTTTTAATGACTTAAACATGGGTAAGACTAAGACAAATTAATTGCATGATTCAATTTAAAAAAAAAAAATAGATTTAAGGGGAAAGGGCGCCCTCCAATATTTAGCAAGGAAGTAAAACTGAATGGTTAGTTAAGCACACAAGATAGTAAAAATAAATAAATAAATAAAAATGCATAACCCATTTGTTACTTTAGCTGTGAATTGGCTAAATTTTACGTTGTAATGTTTACGTTAAGAGTAAGTATTATTAGTACACGAATCGGCTCGCATATATCCATTTGAGTAGTTTTAACGTAAGAGCATGCACAACAAGAGAAGTGGCCTATTAACTGAAGCAATACCTTGGTAACAAGTAGGTGGCCTAGCGATAATAAGAATAAAATGCAAGAAGAGACAAGACAGATGGTTCGAGCGAGTGAGCGAGAGTGAGCAAAGGGGTTTGGCGTCGGTGGTGCCAGGGAAGCGTGTTTCCGCAATGGGCCGATTTTGGCACGGCTTCAGAAAAGGGGAAAGTGGACCAATCTAGAGCGTGAATGGGCCGAAGCAAAATTGACCCACATAACAAAGCGCTTTGTGAAAAGCTATTTTTAAAATACAACTGCCATGTGCGGAGAGTTTCCTTGTATCGATTTTTATGCCGTCGACTAATGTAATAGTCGGAACGTTATCGCAAATTCATTTTGAAAATTAATGCATTCGGAAGGATGGTTTACAAATTGCATTTTTAAAAGGATGCCTTGTTTGATGCAGGCTTTATTATCTTATAGAAAGATGAGATTTCTATAAATGCCAAATCTTGATTTGAACTAAAACCTGAAATAGCCACTTGACCAATCGATTTTGGTCATTAAACGGTTGTCAAGGATATATATATATATATACACATGACTCAAATCCAAGGGGAGAAAAAACTCGTTTGATTGTAAAGAGACCCAAAAATTGTCCTATTACCCGTCTGAAATTCAGAAAACAATTTTAATATCTATTCAAAGCAGCATCCGGAATAGAAGTCGCAGACTTAATGTCTACATTTATCCAAAATAGAAACTTAGAATTTACTTTGTTTTGTTGACAGTGGAAATTACGTAAGATAAGCTGTAATTTGCTCTTGAATAACCCATCATTGTAAATGTGCTGTTGTCGAGAAAGATTTACTTTTCAAGTTCGTTTATACAATTCTTCTTGGTGAGCTGCATCCAAATATACAGAAGCAGACTCGGTCGGTAGTAGAATTGTGAAAGATGGAGGCTTTGGAAGGGTCTAAGTTTAGAACTGAGGAGCTGAACTTTCGATTCTAGTAGCTTGTAATCCGCCAGTTGATACTTTTAATTCAGACTTATGTAAAAAGCCCGACTAACCGAGGTAGCGGGGAAACTTGGAGCCACTCCAAGAGCACGGGCTTTTGCGTCAACCGGAAATATCGCTTTAATTTTCGGTCGAAATGAATTTTTGCCGTCATTGACGGCGAGATGGTGACGTCAAGGATTGTCATTTGCAGACTATTTTGACGTCGCTACATAAGACAAAGCTTAATTTCTGCCAGATGGATTAGGAAAAAATATTGTAGTATATAGATAACTGATAAACGTCACGGATTTGGCGTCTGAGCTTGTTAATTTTCAGTTTTATCATTTTTGGTTGCAATAATAAATAGGCTTTAAACAATTGTTTTGATTTTTTTGTTGCGTTTTCAATGTCAAATTGATGAACGTTGCTTGCTTCCTGTGAGTTGTCTTGTTTACGTTTTTCAAATGCGCAGAGAAAAATTCTTTCGTTTAAAATAGAAACTCAAATTTAATTAAGCTTTTTTATACATTTCTATTTCAAGGATTTTCTAGACTGATATATGGGGAGAAAAAGTATCAACACATTTTTGAAATTTAATAGACTGGAGAGAGAGAGAGTAAGGAGAATGTGGATTTGTCTCAAAATTTTGGCTGAAAATATCAACTGACTTAAATCTGACAGTGTAAAAGGCTTGAGTAATATTTTATTCATAAAAACAGGCAGGAAAATGAGTCACGGAAGAAAGTTATATAAAATTTGCATCCAATTAAAGCATTCTCTAGAGTAAAGTGAACTTTTAATTAGGATTTTTCTTTAACTTACGTAGTTGTCATCATATTTAGATTGTTTAAATTAGAATAAAATTCACGCATTTTTAAAAAGATGGTATGTATATCAATTTTATTCATCTAAAAGCTTATTTTATTTTAAAGAAATTTAAGTTAATGGTTTATTGCTTAGCTTCTAAATTTCCGTTTATACATTTTTTTTAAAATGTTCAACACGCAACAAATATTTGGGTATAAAAAGATATTGATGCCTCATTTTCATTCAAAGTTTAAAGAAATAACATTTGTGAAAATTTAAGCTTAAATTTTTTTCTAAACTAAAAAATCTTTAAAATAAGTTTTATTATAGTACATACATAATGGCAAAAAATTCGAGAGGAAAATTCTTTATCACGTTGATTTTAAAAATACCCAACGCCCAGTGCACTGGTCTTAATTGGATTTGCCACTTTTTCTATTGTGTATCTCGAATCCGTTGGAATTCCTTTTGCTTGAATCTCCTGTCGCTGCAATATTTTTTCTCCTCGGAACAACTTGGCATGACGATTCGCGGCCAATCTAAACGCAGCCAGCCAGTCACGAGGAGGCGAATGCTATTCTTGACACCGAGAACGTCGTGGCCTCGCTTGTTCTCTGACCCGACTCTCAGCATTGAAATAAAAAATTTATTTTATCCTGTTTTTTAAACAATACCAATTCCATTATCTTTTGCATTTTATCTGAATAGTCATCCCCTACTTCAATTTTATACGCTTGCGATATAAGCGATATGGCTTGTGTAGTAATACTTCGGAGTACAAGATGGCACGTTGGTTGCTGAAGCAAATCGAAATAGAGCATTTAAAACTACACACAGGACATGAACGTTTTACTTTTTGATGGTGCACTTTATAATCAAAATGGCGAATTTGTGGTATCCAGAGAATTTCACCATTTTTATATTTATATTTTTTTCTCCCTGAAATATTAATTTAATGAGTTTTTTTTTTAATTAAATTGATATGAAATGCAACAATAGATTTAGTATTAAAAGATAATGAAAATGTCGTTATGACATTCTTTTTAATTTAAATTCAAAGTAATGTGTAATTTAATTTATTTTGACAATGTAGTATATTCCAAAGCGAGTAGGCAAACTTTTAAGTTTTTAAATGCTATAAAGGATTGTCCGACGCGCAGTTGAAGGCTGTAAATTGAGTTTCCTTATCAAGAGGTGCTTGAAAGTAGCAGCCTTCAACATCCTTAATGATCGGCCGGAAGCCCCTATACACTGGAAACATTAATCTTGGCTTTGAAGCATAGTGTTTAAGCAGTTCGCTTATTTTATATGCACCGAATGCTCTATAAAATAAGACTATTGCGCCCATTTATAATGTGAAAAGTACGTGTACCGATTAAATTTCTATCTCGAGTTAAAAACCTTTCGTTAATCACTGCATGAACAGGGATTCTTAGAAGTGTATACTAATTCATCTTTATAAAATTCGATTTTATATTTTCGAAGTTAAGTTTCTAGAATGATCCCAGGCAAGATTAAATTTTTCATTTAAATCTTTATTAAATGTCATGCCATTATTACACTTCACTAGTACACTAATGCCTATTACATTAGTGTTCATGCTAACATAGGCGTACTGGCTTTCTGTTTCAGAAAATGTGTACAGCTTGATTTTTAAGATCAACTTTTTTTTTAAATTGCATGTTGACAATAAAGAAATATTTTTTTTTCAAAAATACCTTTACAGTCAAGATGGGACAAATGGACCCAATTCGGAAAAATCTTATAGCAAGAATGTGTTGATTATAAAATTTGGAAACTACATTAGTATTATGAATAAGCAAATTTATAAAATAGGTTTAATGCGTTGATTTTTTTTTTTCTTTATTCGGCATCTAGGCACTGGTGTAGCAGTTTGTGATTTCTGGCTCGGTCCGGAATCGTTGCATCAGCAGCTCGATTGGAATCATTTCGAGTTATCCGGGAAGATAGAACTTATCGCTTAATGACTGAGAGACCCGCTTGTTATCTTGGCAGCTATCGAGTGCTTTTTTCCCTGCTCATTTCTGCGTAATAAGGTTTCAGATTAAAATCGTTGATCTCTGGGATAGTATCGTCTCGTAATTGGGCATGTAATTTGATGCGATGCAGTGTAGTGCCTCTAGGACAACGCGAGAAATTTTTTTTAACGACCAACAAGCGTTTAAATGATCGGGACACTCCTAGATCAGATCGCAGTTGGCTGTTGGAAATTTTGATTGGCTTATTAAATTAAAAACGGATATTTCGTTTCAAATGTAATTAATTTGGAAAGCCGCCTTAATCCTAAAATTTACGAGAATTTGTAGTAATGCATCAAACTGTATCGATAGGAAATCTCGATATCGTGGGCTTGAAAAATCGATGGAAGGTTAAACTTAGGCGTTATTGATAAATCTTCTTTCGCTCTACATTGAAAAGCGGGGAAAATTATTTTAATTAAACTGTTTCATTAGTATGCTTCATTGATATATAAACCATTGGTTTGAATTACAATATAAAAATTTAAACTGGGAACAAATGAGATCTGAAATGCTTTCCACGTTAAACATTGAATATTCTAAAAGTTGAATTTTTGATAAACTTGATTTTATTTCAATACAACTACACTAAGAAAATAAGCAAAAGCTTCTGTAGCGAGTTCTTGCCTGACAGTCTTAAAACGTCAGTTTTTATGGGAAGGATAAGCTTTGCGGGAAAGCCGCGGTGCGACACGAGGGTTGCTTAGGCAATGGAAAACAATAGAAAAGGCTTCGGTAGTTAGCGGACAATGCTAATCTGGGATCGACGAATGGAGTTGGCCCTTTTTTAGACGCTAGCAGAAACCACACCATGCAATATTTGCTTTGGTTTCGGAGTTTTCTCGCTAGGGCACATCGTAAAGATTTCTTTTAGCCGGGGGACTCTATTTATCGGTCTTCTGGTGCAGAAGAAATGTCGAGCGTCCATTTCAGCATGCGCATTCGTTCAGTGCTAAGAGCTTGCTCTCCGAAGAATCTATTGAGAAAGCTGTTGGGCGTCAAAATTGGCGTTCACGATTGAATGGGTGAAACCATGTGTGCTTGTGATCTTTTAAAAGGGCGTAATTCGCTTTCAGTACCTTTTCCTCCGATGTCTCGAATGAATGGCGATCGATAGCAGGGACCGAAGGCAGGACTGAAGACCTTTCGTTGTCTCATTGAGAAGATGCTTTTTAAGGGAATAAATGATGCTGATTTAATAAATTTTAATATTGATTTGAAATTTTTTGATTGAACTGACCTTATAGGGAATAATATTTTCATTGTAAGAATGTATTGACTAGCTGTTAAAAAATGAGCAATTAACGAGGATGTCATACGAAAATGAATTTAATTTATGAATATAGGCTTATAGTTAAATAGTACTAGAGGCGAAGAATTACTTGAGTAACTATTGCTTTTGTGTTTAACATAAAACCTTTAATATTACTCTAAATTTTCTAGTTGCTCAGCTGTCTGAAACGTTGAAAGGAAGTCGGTCGATGGAGAGCCCCCTTCGTCTCCACCCCCGCATTCCTTTTGTTTTCCCCTCTACTTCCGTCGTCTTAACATCTTGGAGTTTTCCTAAAGATTTTTCACTCGTAAAATTTAGTTTAGACTTTTTTCAAAATCAGTGCGCATGCGCCCGGTCTCTTGTCCTTGGAGAACTGTCTCCTTGGAGTGTGAATCTGCGTCGCATTATCGGTGCTCTGTCACCACGAGGGATGGCGGCAGCCAATGAGTGAGCTCGGCTCGACTCCAATTGTTCCTTTCTTTGCTTCGTTCTGCTTCTGCATCAAACGAAAACGCGACAACAAATATGGTTTACCCACCCTAGCTTTGTCATTTGGTGTCTCTTCATTGCTTTCCCCCGTCTCGATTCTTTGCATTCTGCCAAAATGTCAATGCTGTTGCGGTTTGATTCTTGAACCGCATTGCATTTTGTGACTGAATTGTTTTTACAGTAATTACACTTATGATGGGTTTCTAATATATGTAAATAAATGTGTTTGCAACAAATACAGCATTCAGATGGAAGAACTTGGACGGGGAAGGGGGCTTAAACCATGAAGACTTATTTAGATTTTAAGCTAATTTTTTTCATTAGTTGAAAAATATTTTTTAAAGCGAGTTATCTAGACACAGTTAACTTATCTTCTGTTAAATCGTTATCTCCTATCGCACATTTGAAGCGTAAAACCAACACCTTTAAAGGCTGTTAACGAGATACTGATAAAAAATAAAGAAACTCGATAACGATGTTAATTGCTACAATATTCTGGAAAAAAGAATTTTCAGTTTACCATAAACTTTTCATCGCCGTAAGAGTTGGGAGTAGGAATAAAAATTTATTAAAGTTGCTAAAGAATGTGCAGTAGTAAGAAATGGAGAGGAGAGAATGGGGAAGGGGAGTGCGAAGTTTTTCTATTTTTCGACTCCGTCATTCCGCGTTCTATTTTCTTCTGAGGGAACTTTGAAGAGTTACGGAGGGGAAAGGAAGGGAAAAAAAAATCTTTTAATTGTGGAGAACAATTTCAAGTCGGTTAGTAATAAAAGTTGGGACGTTTATTTTTAGTGTTTAGGTGAAGAAGGCATTGCACTATTTGGAGGCTGAAGGGAACGGCGTCGGTAGCGACTGTTTCATTCTCCCCTTTGTTTCTCTTAAGGACCCCCCCCTCCCCTTCCACACAACCACGCTTTTGTTAGGAAAAGTGTCAAAAATGGTCTTGGCAGGATTAACAGAAAATGACGGATTGAAGAACATGTTCAAGAAAATACAATAAACTTGCTCGTGAGTCTTATTAAAAACAAAGGGCAGTTTTTAAGTCTTGGATCTTTTTTCGAGGAAAGCGTTTTCCATTTTATTCAAGTTCAATGATCTCGTTTAGGCCAAAGTAAATTATACTCATTGTATTTGAAATACGCTTGGAAAATAACTTTCCCCCCGTCCTTGAAATTAAAACGCTACAAAGTTATGTCATACATTGGTTTAGTCTAGCCTTTGTCCAACGTAAGTTAGCCTGGGCATGTCCAATTTCCAGTTTCGATTGTTAGTCATGTTAATTTTACTTTGCAACAATCTAACCATCGAGAGAAGACCTCCGCATTGAAACATAATACATTGTTACATCATAGGTAGAAATGTGAATAACGATGCACTATGATTAAACAATGCGGAGGCCTTCTCTCTCGGTGGTCACTGTTTAACTGGTTACGCCCAGTCCAACTTTCGTTGAACAAAGGCGAATTGATTTTCCAGGAATGCAATTTACGTGCTTATATGCACAACCTAGAGTTTTTAGCTTAGGAGAAAATATTTCGACATTAGTTTGCCAATATGCACCTCCCAGTGAATATTTTAGTTTACAACTTGATATATTTAAACTTAAAAGCCCTTCAGCTTAAGGATCATTTCTTGAAGAGATGGGTTTCCTTAATCCTGGATATTTCAAAATCATCTTTTTCTTTTCTTTTTTCTTTCCCTGGGACCACTACTTGCTCGAAATAGTCCTTCAAATGTTTCGGATTGAAAGTTTAAAGGAATATGGACTAGTTCTAGAATGTTTAGGCTTCGGGACCAAGAATTATTCGTAAATTTTCCCTAAAGAAAAAAAACATGTATTCATTGCCATCTATAAAAGTCGAAGTTTAATCGGGCGGGTATAAATTGCACCGTTGGAAGCAAACGCTACTAAGTTTTAATTTTTAATGTCTGTGGAAACACGCCTGCGAGCGTTTTAAAAATCTTATTCCCGTGTTAAAGAAAGTCCCGTTCGGCGACCAAGAAATTTCTGTATATGGTAATGATTTTCATTAAGTAATTGGCCTTTAACAGCGCTAAAGGCCAGGTTAGCTTTAAAATCTGCCCTATACCTTCATTTCTTTTATTCATGATCCATTGTTAATGAGTGAAGATTTCGCCCCTCCCGGTGCAATTTTGAAGTCTCTGCTGGGAGATTAAAAGGAGCTGCTATTTCATGTCATTAGATGCTAACGAGCTGGGCTAAAAGGTTCCAGTTGAAATGAATAATTGATACGGCTGAAATAGTATAGGTATTTTATATTTTAAGAAAAGATTTTTTTGGACTTGTTTACTAATGAATTTTGTATAGAAACGTTAAACCTTTTTAAAGAAATTATTTGTTAATTCGTAAAAAAAAAGATCCCTTGAAGAATGAGGAGCTCGTAAAGTGATCGCGTAGAAACGGTTAAGATCAATTTGTTTCATTTAATCGACTTAATTGAATTTTAATGTTATCGTGTGACCATTTTAGAGATATCTATTTAAGAATTTAATAGCACTAGTAAAATCCATTAATCTTGTTTCATCTTGCATTTGTTAAGTGTATTAGCGTATAATAGGATAGGCGTAGGCCAGACGACACCGGAATGGAAGCTACTGGGGAACGCTTTGCATTTTCCGGTGTCACTTTGGACTGATTGGAGCACGCAAGCGGATCCGATCCTTTTTTAAAAGAGTTCAAGGAGAAAGTGCGTTATTTAATCGATATGCAGTGCATGGAGGATAAAGACGTTTTTGGCAAACGGAAAAGAAACTCTACTTCCGGTCTCCTGCCAATCTTCTTGATAGAGACGAGTTACCCCGTCAAAAGATTAGTTTGCCGAGTTCAAGCGTGAGTCAGTCCTTAGAAAACACAATAGAGTCGAAGATAAATACTAAAGCGGCAGGTCAGAGATAGGGCTTTAGTAGTGAATGAAGATAATGGATCGAGGAGT
>JAHWFO010002456.1:526318-541438 GCA_023313115.1 Rhysida immarginata
GATTTGTGAACATTTGATTTGTAGTGATCTCAAAATTGTTTATTGGTTCCATAGAACCTTATTTTTTGTTGCAATTGTATTGTCAAAGTAAATAAAATTTGAGAAATGGTTTTCAGATTTTTTATCTCCATTTAACTTTAAGACTTCATTATTCTTTGAAATTAGAATTTTTAAATTTGCAGTATCGAAAATTCCAAATAAGATCAGGACTAAAATTTGATACTTTATTTCCTACTATCGATTCAAATTTGTCTAATGTTTAATAGGTGACATACTTAGCACAGAACTTGACTGAAGGTATTGTGAAATAATGGTTGTAGAAGCCAAGCAATCTAATTGAAATCTGAAAAGTAAAATTAACATAACTATTCAGTATGTAATTCTAAACTGATCTTGGTGGCTGAGAGCATTAGGGTGCAGGTCCTTGGGCTCTCCTGAACTGGTTTGGGTTCAAATTCTGCAATTGCATGGATGTTTAATCTTAACACAACCTTCAATCCACAAAATGGATGTTTGGCCAGCTTCGAGGCTTATTGGCTATATTTCCCATAAATTAACAAATGTGATGTAATGTTCAAATGTAAAAAGCAATCGGTTAGCAAGAACAGATGAACTTCATCTGTTCTTGCAGTTTATTGATACATGAAAACAATGCTTACGAATGCTGCTCAGTGTCCACCAGCCATTATGAAAGATTCATTGCATCTTTGCAACATTTAACTATAAAACTTGATCATGGAGAGATACACATCAGAAGATTGCAACTCTTGTTAATGATTGCAATTAATGTTGTGAATATCCCTTTTATCAGGATTTTTAATGCATACACATCTTTTTTGTCATGTGCATTCATTATCATAATTTACCAGTGTAATCACTTCTCTCCCTCATAGCTGGACAATAGTATGGTTCTGACCCCCCATGCTATGGTAAAAACTGTTTGTTTTGGTGTCCCCTAACTGTGTGTAACTCCTTTAGAAACTCCCTGTATATGAAAACACCTTTGACTGTATAGATAAGAAATGAAGATAGGCTTTTGCAGAAAGTTTTCCTATTAGTACAATTCCTCAACTGAATTCTCTTCCTCTCGCACACTAAATCGTAAGCTGTAGTAACTTAAGCTGTATGCCTACTGTATAAGGAAAAATCGATTTGCTACAAGTAGAATTTTCAAATCTCTCTTAACCTAATATTTGTATTGTTTGTTTATATAATCTGGTATATTGACGACTTCAATTGAAGTTTCATTTAATTCTGTTTTGTACTTAGGAATGTTATAACTTTTTATCTTTGCCTTGTTCTATTGCCTAAATCAAAAGACTAAAATCTAAACTCTAATGACTAAACTCTAAGACCTACCGGTGCTTAGTTGGATGTGGAAATTGAGAAAACTTTGCATTGATAAAATTTTAAGACAGGATCTTGAATGTGAAATAAAACCAAATAGCTCAACAGTTTCATTCTTGCAAGAATCACACATAAAAATTTGTTTAAAACTCTTATAACACTTTAAACCAATTTTAAAATTCTAATGAGTGATTTGCTTGTAAAAATCTAATGAATTGAAAAATAGAGGGGGCCAACAACTTCGTACTGTAGCCTAATTGAATACTCCTTTCTTCTTGTTTCACTCTTAATTTCGGTAAAAAAAAATAAATTATTTCTCAAAAATACTTAATGGATTGGAGAGACGGATGGTAAATTATCGCTATTGCGTAAATCGATCATATGTAAGCGCAAAACAATGAGGTACCATGGAGACAGTCATAGAGGCGGCGAGGCATTTCATCAAAGAAATCCATCGAACACATGCAATGATATGAGAGCCCGGATGCAGCTATTTATGTATTATAGGGGGTCTTGCCATCCGTAACACACGAAGACCTACGAGTTGTGCCATCACCATTTACCGAGCTGCTGCTACTATCCTTATCTCAACCAAACAGAACATTGCGTTGCTCTTACGCGGCGTCTGCTTCCGGGAATCGCTGACGGAAACGCACGTAGCTGCTGTTTCACAATCAATTTATCCTGAAGCCTCTTTCGTATCGCGCATATTAACATTTCTGGTTATTTTTGAGATTACAAATTCTCTCATCAAGATAACCGTAAATATTAAGTGCCATATATCAATCAATCTTAATGAGACTTTTCAAGTTAATGAGAAACTTTTTATCCTTCAATGTTCTCGTTTTAATTCGTAAAAGGCATAGTACTATGCTAACGATAAGGGATGTATTTTTCCCTCATCACATCGCATTCTGTTAGCAATTTCGCTGGTTAAATTGTGGCACAACATCGAACTATGGACCACGAGCATCCGTCTCGCCGGTCTTATCACTGAGCTATCGTGGAAATGGGTACAACGGGCCTGAAGTGTATCTGTTTAGTCTCGATTTTGTCGTTGAGAATGAAGGCAGAGCTTTCGAAATACGTATCCAGTATTTCATATCTCGTTTTTCTTTGTGGTTTGAGGTTTTTCCTTATATTATTAATGAGGCCCATTGTGATGACTAGCGTGGCAGAACAGGCTCTAATCATCAACAAGTGATGAAATCACGTAATAAAGCAATAATGAAGTATAGAGAAAACAGTTGACAATTTGAGAAAAAGTAAACGAAAGGAAAAACTCCGCGACTTAGATCGAACCAAAGAACCAATTTGATTTATTGTCAATGCATCGTTTACATAGAAAATACCACGTATGGATGAAGGTAGTACAGCATCCTAACCTACCTTCATCCATCCCTGAAAATACTCAGTTTTGGTGTATAGCAACCTCTGAATTTCATTATCTAAAGTCTCTACTCAATATAAACATGTATAAGATTCAGAAACATCTTTCTAAATGTCTGTCTTTAAAGGGTTAATTGCACATAACACAAGAACAATACATGTGAAAACTACCCTTAAATATTTAGCATTAAGTCGTAGACTGAAGTTGTCGGATCTGTTTCGTATTGGCTATTTTCAATAAATTAATACAGAAAATCGTTAGATGCACCTTTTATATCAATGTTCTTTAAAACAATGTTTTGAAAAAAAATTCAACGAATTGCGCGTACAAGAAATTTACGTTTTTGGAGGCGTAATTTTTGGACCTATAATAGTAAAGAAACATCTTCATTTTTTTTTTCTTAAAGAAATCAATTATTTAATGCTCTACTGATTATAAGTATGAAACAGAAAAATGCATCATAAGTCCATAAATTAAAGAAAAAATTGACAGAGATGTCTCAAAGTAAGTTTTACACTTATTATAAATCATTCACTCAATAAAATAAAACAAAATAACGGGATTTTTTTCCCCCCACAAAATACACAACAGTCTCAAAAGTAAGTCTAAACACTCCCCTGTATGCTTATCACTAATGGAAATCTGAATGTCGGATCTGGCCACCGTTGCAACCGTCAGTGGAACAAGTTCTCTTACAGAGTAAGTCATCACCAATAGACTGGCAACTACTTTTTAACATCGGGTAATGTATACATTGTCGTGTTGCCGCTTTCACCGTCTTCTCCTTGCTAAGCACCGCGATGATGGCACAGTTGTTTTCGCCACCTGCGCACGGTTTCGACTTCTGGACACCGCTCAGGCAAACGTTGTCGCCACCGTAGCATTGGACGCATTCGAGACACTCCGACCACGGTAGAATCGCCAAGGCAACAAACAATAACGCCGCCGCCGCCACACACTTCTTACCTAACGCCATCGATGAGTTTAAGAATAAGTAAAGTAGGCGATCAGGCTTGGCTGAAACCGATGTTTGTTATCAGGACGCCTTTCATCTCATCAATAATGGTATCGAAAGTACGATTATCTAAGTGTCCCGCCCATAATCGGTGGTGCCTGATAACAATTTGAAATAATTCGCAAGAAGGTTTTCTTGGAAATATTACGAGGGAGTTATGATAAATCGAAACGATATGTACGAAATTTACATCAATTTTTACAATCTTTGGCATTAATTTTTACTTTAATAAAAAAGAGTATGGAGAACAAATGAATCAAATGAATAAAAACAATATCTTCATCAATAAAACTCTAAACTATTAAATAAAATTTGGAAGTATAACAAACAAGCACATACGGAACATCAAATTTCCGCTTAAAGAGGGACCGCCTATTCGGCAAAGTCAGAAAAGTACAGTAATCTTTTATTATATGTACTTAACCTTATCTAGTTATAGATTTAACTTTCTAAACTCTACCTTTCCATTCTTTTTAAGTTGTTTCATTTATTAAAATACTTCGTTCAGCATAAAAGTGAGTCACTCCAAGAACTTGATTGAGGTGTGCCAGTTTAGCAATTGCTGGGAAAGATCCACGAATTTCTTAGACTTGTTCTTGGAAAAAGGAGGATTCTATACAATCAAAAAATTTTTTAATATTTTATAATGTCCTTTTAATTTTTCATTGACTGATAAACACCTATCCTATTTCCCCTCTGGAGAAAATTTGAAGCTTCGCCAGAACTGATTGGTATAATAGAAAGTTCTGATTTTACTTTTCATTCAGATCTGACCAGACTATCTTTTTTCGAGTCCTTGCTCAAGGTTTTTCGATTTTTGCAGCTTGTTATTCAGCAAAATCTAAATTTTATTACAGGGCTACTATGAACGATTCATTCGATTTCAAATCGCTGTATTTTCCTAAGTGTTAGATAGAGTTGATGCATGAAATGAACCATAAGCTCACCAAGTTTTCATTTTGATACAATGGTTGGCAGCCAACAACACAAGCAGAACTCAGGGAACGCATGAAAGCTGCTGTGGCGACCATTGACAGAGGATTGGTACAAAATGTACGGACCAAACTCCATGAAAGGAACCGTACAATCGCCAAGTTTTCCTCACACTCTACAAATGTTCTATGCATGCCCCTCTGGTCACACGACACAGGTTCAAGCTATAATAAAAGTAATGTATCATATAAAAAGAATTCAAATCTGAATACACTTCACAGTTTTTTCTAAAACAACAAGGAAAAAATAAATATAGGGTCAAAACAACTTCATCGACGTTTGGTATTTGTATGTGACCTCAAGGGTCAAAAATTCTTTAGATGGTAGAGGACTGTAAACTGAGTATTTTGATATAGGAAATAAATGGTCAGAAATGCATTCTTTAGGCATTAACGAATAATAGGTGTGAGGAACGGTTTTGTAAGCTGCTTTCGTTCTCAGAGCAAACAATTGCCTGCTACGTCGACGTTTGGTATTTTCAATAGCCGCAATAGCCATATTTGGAATGAAAACAATCCACATGCCACACGCAGCTACGATTCTGTATCAACTTACAGGCAGGAATTGTACAAGACCATATACCACGTTACTTAGTGTTCCTTAGCGATGTGCTGCCAGAGTTCTCTGTCCGCGAGAGAATGTGGCTGCAACATGACGGTGCGCATGCTCACTTCGATGTTGATGTCCACACCTAGACAACAGATTCCCTAATCATTGGATTGGAAGGGGAAGTCTTATTCATGGCCATCGCGATCGCCGGATCTCACTCCTCTAGATTTTTTTCCTATGGGGCATTATCAAGTCGTTTGTGTATGAAACCCCAGTAGAATCTGATGCGATACTACTTGCCAGGGTCCAAGCTGCCTGCCTTCTTGTACAACAGACACCAAAGGATATTTGAAAGAATTCGGCAAACATTTCATGTGCCGTTGTAATCTAATGCATGTACAGTCAACCAAAGGAAATAATCCACACGAGTTTAATACTTAATATTACATTTCATGCTAATGTGTTGTTTTAATAGCTTTTTTAATTATAATTATATAAATTTAATAATCTTAATAATGTTAACTCTAAATGTAATATTACATTATTAAAAATAAATTAATATTGAAACGGTAAAACTTAGAATAAAATTCAAGTGTGGATTATTTCCCTTTGATGACTGTACATATCGAGACTGGTGGTCGCCACTTTGAACACTTGCTCTGAGTTATTGCTATGAAGTGTAACTTGTTTGTGGATAACTAATCCAGGATAAATGAATTGTTGTTTGCCTTGAAAACGAAAGCAGCTTACAAAAATGTTCCTCACACGTACACTGAACGACCAATTTATTAGAGACACCCCGCTGATAGCGTGTTGCGCCTCCCTTAGCGGCGAGAACTGCCTGAATACGTGCTGGCATGGATTAAACAAGGTGATGAAACCGTTGCGGAGGAATAGCAGCCCAGGCTGACATCACAGCGTCCCGTTATTAGTGCAGGTTGGACGGTAGTGTGGGAAGGCGTCGGATGGTTCTCTCCACTTCATCCCATAAATGCTCGATCGGGTTGAGATCGGGCGACCAAGCTGGCCACTGAAGCAGGTGGAAGTTCGCGTCATGTTCCTCGAACCAGTCCAAGACCATTCGAGCACGGTGACAGGGAGCATTGTCCTGCTGAAACTGTCCGTCACCACCAGGGAACACAGTCATCATGAACAGGTGCACCTGATCGGCAATAATGTTCAGGTAGTGTGTCGCATTCAGGGATGTGTCTACGGATATCAGAGGGTGAAGACACCCCAGACCAGCACTCCTCCTCCACCCGCCTGTACGGTTGTCTGCTGACAGGATGGGTCCATGGCCTCGTGCTGTCTGCGCCAGATGCGCAGTCTGCCGTCTACCAACTCAGTGTCCAGTGGCGATGCCTGTGTGCCCAACTGGTGCCCATAGCAGGCGCGCTTTCCTATTTTGCGGTGACAGCGACGGTACTCGTACTGGCCGCCTTTTGTTAAACCCAGCTCGGTGCAAGGTGCTCCCTCATTGAACTGCGCTGTTTATGATGAAGACACTGTCGATAGAAGTACCATTGGTGGTTGGGCGATTACAATTTTATACCCCAATATGGTTGTTTGGATACAGCGTTTCCTTAGTTTTCATTATCTCCTTTTCAATCGAGTGGATTGTTTTATTACAGGGCTGGAAAAAATAAGGAAACACCAAAATTATTAACATCCCTCATCTCACTCTCCTCTTCTCTCCATCCTGCCTTGGGAGATGTAACGATGGCCTTTTTTGATATTTTTCTATAAAAATTATTATTTAATGTGTATTATGCAGGGAGTTAGGGCCAGAGAAAAAGGTGAGAGTTACTGAAGTTCCTAAATGTTAAAAGACTAAGATGGTAATGCCAGGGTCGACTGAGGTCCGATAGTAACAAGAAATTACTCCCCTCGAGGACGGTATAGGAAAATAGCGAAAGCCCTGAGATCACCCCCCCGCCCTCCCCGTTTATCCGTAGTTTTAAACCCTATGTTCTTTATTTTAACAAAAAAAAATTATTTTCTCTATAGTAATATTTAGAAAATCAAAAATAACTCAATCTTCTTTCGTTTCTCATCATTTCCGATCGAATGACACATCACATGCTATATGTTGCCTTTAGAAAACGTTAATAGTCCTATGGACCACGTGACTGCTACCCTCACAACTCCGACCCCACTGGAAGAATTTGGTCCAAACATCATAGTAAGGTAGATCTTGCCTAGAGGAATCTGCATTTCGAATTTCACTTCTTTACATACCTATATACCATAGACCAGATGTGGTCCCTCTTACTCCCACCCCCGTAACTCCCTCCCCAGTAGACCAATCAAAACTAAACTAGTGAAGTAGGACATGTCCATTGTAAGCTACATTCCGAATTTCATTCAATCTTCTGAATCAAAAAATATAGAAAATATGAAGGGGACAGACGGACATTGTAAAACTAATAAGTAGCTCCATTCTTCCACTAAGTAATAATTAAGAAATGCAATAAAAAATGCTTCACAAGTCGAAAGAACTGAAACACGACTTCCCACAAAAACATTGGACGTGGTATTCTTTCAATTTATTCAATAGTAAGGTTAATGAGAAGGGATGTTGTTCCCTTTATGTATACATGCTTCAGATGCTATCACCTCTAGTAAGATGTGGTTAAGAAGAAAATTCCTTCGTCTCAATAGCGATTTTTGTTTTTTCTCCAATTTCAAATTTTTGGAGAATTTCTTACGAAATAAAGGTCCTTCACAAATGTATTTGATATCATTTCTAAATGTGAAGATTTTGAATTTTGAGATGCCAGATAATTCAATGCTTGTAGCATTACCAATTTGGTGTACTGCACTTCATGTCTCTCACTTGATTACCAATTTGGTCTACTGCACTTCATGACCTCTCACTTGAACGGGTTGCAACACTGAACAGGTTTGGATCAATTTCTAAGATGGTACCTCCAAAGTACTCTAAAATAAGGTAACCAGTTGTCCCGATTTTGTCTGGACAGTTCATATTTTTCTCCCTTTGTCAAGATATTTTGACAGGTACAGTCAGGTGCATAAAGGTTTAGAAAGTCATAGTTGAGCACGTGAATAGCACATCCCAAGCGTATACCTGCTGCCCTATTTTCATGCAGAAGGGACAGGTCCAGTCTAATCTGCCTTGACTCTCAGTAAAAGTACCCGATTTTGCAACCAATCAACATCTGGTAAGCTAAATTCCTATGGAGCAGGTAAAAACCTTTTTGCACCCAACTGTACATTGGGATGCTTATTTGTCTAGATATTTGGTTTTCTGTTCCGAATTGAAATGTCCCGATTTACGGTACAGTATATTATATATCTCCACATACAGGGCGTTTCATAATTGGTGTCCTGTCTTTAGGTCCAAATAACGACTCAAGGGGTACAGATTGGGGGAAAATGAATATTGATTATTTGGTTTTAATGTCCCATAATTCAGAATAAAAACATTTCGCGTCCCTGGGGGTGAAGGGGTAAATTTTGAAAATTTTAATTTTGTGGGGGTAGGGGTTAGACCCCATGTGTTATTTAGAAAGTTGTAGAGCATCATGTAAAATGTGGGTTTAGCAAAAAACGCGGTGAAAAAATCTCATGCCCTGCCCCCTTTATCGAGTGGGTAAAGTGAAAGGTATGGCTAGCCGATGTAGACAAAAACCATACTTATTAGAAAACAGTAGGGCCTACATTTGGAAAATTAATGAGAATGAATGAGTCGTTACCCTGAAAAGCTAATAATACTGTTTTCTAATAAGTAATAAAGTTCTAATAAGTTTCTAATGAGTTTTTCTGTTTTTGTCTACATTAGCTAGCCATACCTTTCACTTTACCCACTCGATAAAAGGCAGGGGATGAGATTTGTTCACCGGGTTTTTTGCTAAACCCACATTTTACATGATGCTCTACATCTTTCTAAATAACACATAGGGTCTAACCCCTACCCCTACAAAATTAAAATTTTCAAAATTTACCCCTTCACCCCCAGGGACGCGAAATGTTTTTATTCTGAATTATGGGACATTAAAACCAAATAATCAATATTCATTTTCCCCCAATCTGTTCCCCTTGAGTCGTTATTTGGACCTAAAGACGGGACACCAATTATGAAACACCCTGTATATGATACAGCAAGTGTTTTAAAAAGAAAATTGTCTATAAATGGGCAACAAACAACAGTGGTGACGAGAGGACGGAATTCTGGTCATCCACACCCTAACGTATCGGAGCATGGTGTTCATACCCATAAATGTATGTTTCTGATGACAAAGGCCACACATTTATATCTTTTCAAATCAAGAAACACTAGGTCAAGACTGATCCAGTAAAATATGAATAGCCTATTTCTTGATTTATTCAGCAATATCCCCTTGAAGTCGACTGGCATACAAAATTAAACTGATAAAGAATTTCTCAACAAGTACACAGAATAGTTTATTTCTAATCAAATCTGATATAGAAATTGTTATAACTGAAAAATACACAGTAAATAAAAGATTTAATCATGACCAAGAATATAGAATACTATCAATTCATTTTAGGTGAAAGCTTTGCTGCAATTGGTTTTTGCAGTGGCTAGACTACTCACCCACATGTTGACTTGGTAAAGAGATGGTAAGTATTTTACAGCCAACAATTCCTGCTTGCTCAAATAGACTGACTTGATATAACCGCCTGATTTCCCTCAAGATTTAGCATACGTACTCAATTATTGCAAAGCAAGTTTGATTGCTTTGTCACCAATGCCCATGCAGTTCCACAGATTTACAACTGAAATCATGAAAATCCTCAACCTGAATTCTGGGATCATTTCATATGGTATGTATATTCAGGCCAGACCACCACTGAAGAATCTTGCCTTCTAATTGGTTCCACAATATCACACAAGGATGTTTATGATATGGTAAACTAGATTCTAACCTTCTATATGAGTGTCCATTTTCATCCTCAGAGAGGCTTAAAAGTGAAGCCAATCTTCAAAGTTGTCTAGAATACTACAAGCTAGTAAAGCTTTTTTCATCAACATGATCAAATATCTAAGATACATGAATATGGTTAGTGTCTCCCAAGTCGAAGAGTACACACACTGCAACTTCCCCTGCAAATGCAAGGGGAAGAAATGCCTGCCAATAATGCTCCAAGGAGGGAAGCATGAATCCAACACCAGAGTATTGAGGGTCAACATTCATCAATGTTTGAAGGTCAAAAAAAAGCTAACATATATGCTGAGAAAGAAAAGAATAGCTTAAGTGGCATTTAATACCAGTGATGGAAGAAAACTGCACAACACAGTGTGCCTTGTTCATAGCTGATAGCATCTACAACAGACTTATGTTATAACTGGACATTGGATAAATGAAAGAAGGTAACCTGGTTGAGTGATTTCCTACAGCATCATGTGGATAATTGGCAATTGTGTGGTTGGAGAAGAGGTGGCACAAGGACACGAAAATGACCTGCACATGAGATTTTTCAGCAACTCTAGAAAATTCCTTATAGATCATGTTCTGGCAAGTTCATTCCCACACACACCAGAGTTATTTCTTGCCATCACAGAGTGCAAATTGCACAAGAAAATAGTTGTGAGAGTTTTCTGTTTGAAACAGGAAAAAGCAAAGCTTTCATACTCAAGTATCAGAGACTGCCCAGATCCAGCCAATTCAATCAGAACACTTGACTCTTCTGATTGGCTGCCTGTTGCAAAGGACTTAGTTTGAGTGACGTTTCCTACCACTACTGTCATTGTGTCCTTTGAGTGTCTTGAGTATGAGGCAGATGGCTTTTGCTGGACCGTGGCACCCAAGCAATATAGTGCCAGTAGTGGGAGGAATCACCACTCAAAAATTTGCGGCAGAGGCAAGAACTTTTCTGGTGTTTTGTGAGTTTTCTAGTGTGCTTGTGCATCCGGCTTAACATGCAGGATGGGAAGAAAACGAGCAAAATAGCAGCAGATTGATGAGGCATGGATTCGGCTAGGTTGCAGTAACATTCGGATGGAATATTAGTCCACTGCTAATGAATGATGTAGTGGGCTAACAGTTTCCTTCCTTTTGTGACCATTTACTCAGGGTAGCGAGTATTATTACATTGAGGCTACAATAGCTTGGGGCATTGTGACCTTTCCAGACATTTTATTGTTCGGTTTACAGATGTTTTGGTCAATCATAATTGACTATTGAAAATAACTATAAAGATAATGAATGAAAATCTTAAAATATAGCAAAGCACTACATAGATGTTTACAACCAGTAAAGGGTACCTCGTGCCCAAGGCAAAGAAAAATAAATTTGTGCATCCATTATCAATATGTACTTACATACTAGCATGTATAGTCAAACATAAACAAATTTAAAACAAAAAAAAAATATTTTATTAATTAATAAAATTGCTCTGGGCACTCTCGACAAGCACCACATTGGTCTGGCACCCCTAAGTGGCCGTTTAGGGTTGCCTAATGACAAATCTAGCCCTGGGCAATTATCTTGGCTTCTGTGGCATCTATCCAAATGAAATTGAATGGCTTATAAAAACTACAAAGCCCATTAATTGGTCCAATTTTTACGCATGTACGTGCATCATCACACTCGTCTATCCAAAATTATAGACTATGCTGACTTGGTGAAAACGTGCTCAAAAACTAAATGCATACTTGCTTTAGATCGCAAGCCTCTTTAGATATATAGTAATCCGTTGGTATACACAACATTGCCATCCACAGTGTTGCATATCCGCATCAGAATTTTTGCATACCCCCTCCTTCATACACATTGAGAAATTCGCGTATCCACGGTTTGTCCTGATCTATTTTTATCAGGGTTTCCCTTTCCGCTTGCTGTATTTTGGGGAATTCCCCTCTGTTCACATGAGAAAATGTATTCAATGCATGTATACAGTATCAGTGGCATTTTACAAACCACCTGTTTGCAAACACGCATCATTGGCACAGCTTATCATGGCTTCGAAAAAGAAAAACAGTGACAATCCAATTTGTTCAAAACGAGCAAGAAAGGTTTTGTCTCTTGAAAACAAATTGACTGAGGGAAAGACGAATACTGATAGCGGCCATTTATATTTGGAGTAAACGAATCCACTGTTCACACGATAAAGAAAAATGAAAAGCCATCATGATTAAAATGAATAACAATCACCTTTAACTATGAGTTGACTATCAATTTGATATCCCCTAACCCCTGTTTTCTCATAAGGCTTGGTCCCATTATCCATGAATTCAATAACAGTCAGGTTTATCGGGAACCAAATCCTCGCGAATAACGAGGGATTGCTGTATTTGCATTACAAGTAAGCTAATCATTTTAGTGAACACTTCCCTGATCTCCTGACACCGATTTATTTAGAAGAGTAACAACAACAACTTATTTGAATAAATTCTTAAATATACTGAAAGTGAAGTGAAAAAATTTTACAGTCATATTTTTGGCTGCTAATGTACTGGTGTCAGAATATGTCCGAAGTCTTATTACCTTATTTTCATACACAGCATTAAAGGGCGTAAAGATGACAGTTTTATCCCTACGTGTTGTATAGCATGTACATGAGCTTAAAATAAATACCTACAGACAACATATAAAAACCCTAAAGAGCAATCAATAATTAAAAATAATTTTATTTACACACTTGATTTGCATACAAGTTTCAATATTAACAACAGAAGTTTTACTTATTACCATTCATTCCTAGAATTTCATTCTTTGCTTCTGCAAATGCTTTATAGAAATCACTAAAATCAACGTAAGGTCTTATACGACCATCTTCATCTAGAGGAAGCTGATTGCTTTGATGATTAAAACGATTACGCTCATCTGAATTAGTGCTGCTTGTGTTCTGAGAGGATTTAGATGTCGGTTCAGTAGAGTTTGTCACTGTTGTTCCTGATAAGCTCTCGTCAGTTCCTTCCTCAGAAGATGTGGTTTTGTCGTTTGAAACATTATTTGTAGCAAACAAACTCGGATCATCAGAGGGAATGACATACCGCATTATTGGCATAGGATTACGTGACGATACTGTAGGATTAAAATGAACACGAGGAGATGCACCTCCTATTTGATATTTAAAATTACGAACAAGCAATGTTATATCATCTCTTTTTTGGTAGCCTTCTGTTCCATTCATATATTTATCATGATGGAGCCTCACCACTTTATCAACAACTGCCTGTGCTACTCCAGTTAGAGTAGACTGTTCAGCAAACTGTTCGGCTACCATGAGGGCTATGTCCTTATTTACTTCTTTAGTTCCTGTAGCTTCTTCTAAAGATTTGTACAGACCATCTGACATCAATAATAAAAAACAAAAAGTGTCATCAACTTCAATTCCTCCATGAACTTCCGGTTCTGCAATTACAGGATCACCAATTGCATCCCTAGCATAAAGAAAAAATCTTTTACTTTAATATTAATCACATTTTCTTCAAGTACCTAATATAAAAGTGAAAAACAAAATAGCATCATATGGTCAATGTAAACACAATCTGACATTCTGGTATTTAAAGGATAATATTTATCTGATGTTAAGATATAATTGGAAAAATCTAAACCTATAATGACCATACAAATATCTAATATATATATAATATCTTTTTTTTGAAGCAGAAACATGGCTTAAGTCTTTCAAACTGCACATATCCTTCTTTCTTCACAGCTATTCATTATTTATTTAATTACGATGACTTCAGATAAATTAGTGAACTATTAAGCAGTGATAGATGTTTATCTTTGTTTTTTTATTTTTTTTAAAACAGCAAATTAATTGCTCCCCAACTGGGATTCATACGACATATATTCTCTAATGCTTCTTTAAGGTATGTAATTAAATTACCATGTTTATAAGTTTTGGTAAATGAGTAATAAAATATGGAATACATGCATTTTAAAATTATTAAACTCAAAAGCATCCTTTTAATGAAACAGCAGCTCAACACATAAAGGACTCCCTTATTGCAGCTGCTGTGCACTCTATTTAGTGAGGTACCATCTGCCACACTTCTCAAGAAACTCATTTCAGCCGCTTGCACCCGTAATTGTACTCTTTCGGTCATTACCCACCATAAATGAGAAGAGGGACAAAGATAGATTTGAAAACAGAGAGATTGCCTTTGTTTCCTGGCTAACAGATAGCCACAGTTCACGTCTGACACAGCTTGCTGCATAGATCCGAGCATGCAATTCTCTATCCTGCCACCCTCCACTCATAAATGCCCCTAAACAGGCACGTAGGTATAGATTTTTCACGGGGGGGGGGGGTCATGGGCATTTTCACTGTCTATAGGCATTATAGCGGCCTATTTCACAATGTATTTCATTGAACCCCCCTACCCCACCTACGCCCCTGCCCCTAAGTTGATGCCCCCTTACTATGGGTCAGGGATATTGGTACTTCAGGGATTCTGTGAGCCATACTGGATGCCAGAAAGGTCATGGTTGAGAAGTGAGACGAAGAGCATCAAAACACATATCTCATGATGTCGGTGAAATGGCAGTGCAGTTTTTTTTCCTTCTTTCTAAATATTTTTTGGTTTTGTTGTAGCTTAACATAAAACAAAATATAATAGTGTCCATATTTGATTGAAATATATGATCAATAACCATCAACAAACTGTGTAGTGTATAATTGCAGCATATGGATGTGAGCACAGTGAGACATAAGGACAGTGAAAGACCATGAACCAGGGACATTATCTCTTGCGAACAAACTGTATAGAGGGAGACCAGTAACAGTTTGACTTATCAGCTCTCAAAGCAAGTAAGTTTTTTTTTGGGCCCCATGTATATGTAAGATAACAAATCTTCTAATAAATAATAATAATTATTAACTGGAG
>JAHWFO010002456.1:542510-564800 GCA_023313115.1 Rhysida immarginata
GGTTGTCTTTAAGACACCTTGAGACAGCTTGGCTGTCCGTGGTGTCTGCGATAGCCCAATTGGTAGAGGCATCGGCCATGATAGTCGAGGTTCCTGGTTCGAATCCGGGTCGCATAATTTTTCCTTCCATTTTTCAATTGAAAAATCTTCTAATCTTAAATGCAATGGTAAGCAACACAACGGCTTCAAACCATAAATTCTGTGGATGTGTATTAACCTTCAAGCATAAAATAGTCAAACAAAAGTAATTCATTCATGCTAATCGGCAAATGTAATAGCAAGAACTGGCCAACATTCTTGTATTTCACATGAAAGACTGACACACATTAGGAAAACATCTCTGAGTATTCACAAGGTATATTCTTGTTGGGTGCCTCGGTATTTGATTACCAAAATAATAACAAACCTAATAAAAATGCAAATTTTATTAAAGAACATCTTAAATTCTTTAAAAAAAAAAATTCATGAAGTTCCCTCGTCACAGCCATTTGAATATCTGGAACGTTCAGAAATCTGTGTGAAAGCTGGTGCTTCCAGTGCGATCCGGAAATGAAACGCCAAAACATGGAGTGGCGTATTCCCACATCTCCAAAAATTTTGCTTCCAGAAATGAGAACGAAGACCATGCTCAATACGTTCTTCAATGCAGAGGGCATAATCCATAAAGAATTCGTTTTGCAGAGCCAAACAGTCAATGGTGATTTCTACACGAAGGTCCTGGGTCGTCAATGGCAGCGCATTCGTTGGGTCCAGATGCAGTTTGCTAAATTGGGATCCTGGTCTCTTCTGCATGGTAACGCAAGGCTGCACATCACTACAAAGGTGAGGCAATTCCTCGCAAGAAAACAGATTCCAGAACTTTATCACCCTTCGTATTCTCCAGACCTGTCAACGCCACACTTCTTCCTGTTTACTCATTTGAAATCAACAATGAAAGGACACAGATTTCTGAACGTTCTGGATATTCAAATGGCTGTGACAAGGAACTTCAAGCTCTTATCAAAAGAGCATTTTTCACACGCCATGCAACAGTTGTACTAACGATGTCAAAAGTGTATTGTGGCAATGGGGGCTTACTTTGAAAGACATTAAAGTATTATCTCTGAAATACCTGTCCCTGTTTGTTTTTCTGAGTCATTCACCACCTTGTATTATTTTATCATTGGTTAAAGACATCGTTTCATATAGATCATAGGGACATATAAAAGAATATTTGCTATAACTATACGGATTACAGAAATTTTTTATCTTGTTTACCAGAATTACATAATAACATGGAGGTACTGTCAATGAGGATATTACTTGCAATTAAACGCAAGTATCTTGTTATCTTTGAACACTATTCTGATATTTGTTTTCTGTTAAGTTATGTTATTGCAATGGCAATTCATATTACAACAACAACATCAAATAAGGATAAAAACAATAATCGTGTATTTTTAAGCTTTTGGCAATTGAGGATGTACATATTTTATATCGTCCTTTGTAAAGTTTCTAAAATAAATTTCGCCTTTAAAATATTATACAAAGTGCTAATCTCAATTTTAATTGTGCATTATACATAGTTAAAACTTTAAGAAATGCTTTAAATGCTAGGTCATAAAAGTAATTCTTAAAATTTAAATGAATAAAGAAGGATAGATTTAAAAAATTTAAAAAGGCAATATGATTTTTGTAATAAAATATTTCACCATTTTTCGCTAGGGTCCCAAGTGACTGTGCAAAAATATATTTTTGGCACCCTTGCAACATTAATATCTAATATGGTGCCCCTTGTGTGGTGCACAATCTGCATAGCAGTTAGGGTAAGCCTGACAATAATCTCTTAATAAACTCTGAGACATCCAGTACAATAATATAAAGGTGAACTTGGTGCAAAAGGCACACACAGGACCTTATTAATTTATTTTTTATCATGTTAAAATCAAAGTCACTAGGCCTTATGTAATGAACCAACTGTAGTACCATCTTCAGGCTGCCTTAGAGGCATCAGTGATAATAACGTATCCAGAAAATATATTAAGAGTTGTCTGTGTCATTGAGCTGACAGCCTACTGTAAAATGCACACATTTCTTTAATGCACCCTACTGTAAAATATATATTAAAAACAAAACAAAACATAAAGGCTTTGTTCCTTCTACATTTTGCATTGTGAATGATGACTAAAACATTTTGAAGATAAATCTAGTCAGATAACTTCCAACTTGGGATAATGATGTAACTTTAAAGATCGAATCTGTAGTCCATTAATCTCCACTAATTTATAAACAATAGTGAAGAATAAACAAGCATGGAACTAATGACAGGGAAATAAATCATGACCACAGATGATTTTTGATACAAATCTTGCAAACATTCTTGACATCATTTTAAAAACAACAAAGCATCCATCATCTCATTTCCCCAATCTGTACAATATACAGCTGTATTGGTTAATCTGAGAGTAGGTAAAGAAAACCTTTAAGAAATTTAATTTTATAAAATTTCAAGACATTTACATATTTTTTATAATTAATGCTAATAAAGTGATAAATGGTAAATAATAAGAGGGTGAATCAAATATCTACACTTCAAGGTTGTCATACTGCCTTCTGCGCACGTTTGCTTACAGTTGATACGACTGCGGTCACGTGTGCAAAATTTGGTGCCGATCGCATCATTTGCCTTCCAGCTATTACAGTGTAAGCATGTCCATTCCACTAGCAGTTTGCACAAAGGAAGAACATGTAGAAAATTGACAACTTTGTAAAGCATCCTTGAGCGGCCCAAACAGATGAAAGTCTGAGAGAACAAGATCTGGACTGTAGGGAGGGTGTTCCAGTATCTCAAAATTCAATCCGTTGATGGTTTGAACGATGTGGCGAGCAAAGTGCAGTTGGGCGTTGTCATGCAACAAAATGCATTTTTTGCACCAAGGAGAACAAATACAGCTAAAAAGTAATTTAAGCCCTTTTCACACCTTCCAACCAGAGAAATCAGAGCATGATCGTTGTTCCTCCTTGGTGCAAACTGTTAGCAGAGCAGAGATATTTATACTGTAATAGCCGGAAGGCAAATGACGTGATCAGGATCAAATTTCGCACATGTGACTGCAGTTGTACCAACTCTAAGAACACATATGCAGAAGGCAGTATGACAACCTTGAAAGTGTGTTATGGCAAAAGCGTAGATATTTTTGACTTGCCCTCGTATTAAGAACTTCAAATTTAGGCAAGGGGGAAACATTTACAGAAGGAAAATGAATTACTTGAGTAAGTCAATATCTTTATAATCTCCTTTGAGCATATAGTTTCCAATACATCGAGTGTTGTGCTGGTTTCCCAGCTTGCTTGACTGCCGAACTTTATCAATGTCTAAGCCCAGTTGGGAAAGACGCAACAGTTCATCTTCATTCTGGAGGTCATGATCCACACTTAATTGTGTAACTTTTAACTGTTTATCTTGGCCTGATCGACAAAGAAGTGCCCGACTGTCACCTAATGAGAAATAAACAAGATTTAAATATCTCAAAATTTATCGCCTGTATTTTATTCACTATTATGTTATTGCTGTAGTTTGCAAGAAAATCTTGAAACCCAGTAATAATGAAACCAAACACATACAAAGACACCCTGGAACATCTTCCTTCCAAGTTGAAATGATCTGTTTACGGAAATGTCAAGTGGCTGTAATTTCTTAGTCAACCCACCAGGGATAATTGCGATCTTGGATTTTGCAGAATTGCAAGCAGCTTTTATGCTGTCAGGCAAATGCGGACGCATCAAATCCATAATTAATATATTTTGATTTTCTCACTTCAATTATTTCAATTGCATTAATTATTTTGTGTATTAATTGCAATTAATTATTTAAAAAAGTGTATTAATGAGAACTGAAGACAAAACCAAACAAATATATTTGTATTAAATCTTAGCTAAATTTATTGTCATCTGGGTGCACATTTCAAAAGAAACATTTCCCTGATAAGGGGATCAGTGTGGCCATTAACCAGGATGACAACCTGGATAATGGCAGTGGCAGAACATATCTGAAGTTACCCATGCTTTTCTCAAAATTTTTTATTAACTATTCAAACTGTTTATCTGCTACTGTTTTTCAAGTGACAGGTGCAGCAAAGATACCTTTTAATTTGGTCATCAATAAGATAGAGAAATTTGCTGTAAAGATAATCTGATGCTTCGACAAATTATATCAGATGACCTAATTTTAAGCAGAATAGCAACAGAATTTTCTTAGAATCAACAAAGCTTTTCCAAAAATTATTCTTTAAGCTCTGAATGAAGACATTTATGTTTGGGCAATTCTCATTTTTGGCTTAGTCCTTGTGATAGCCTCTGTCATCCTATCATATAAAAAAGTGGTGTATGATGTTTTTCATATATCACTTTTAAAAAATAGAGTCAAGAGTTATAACTCATTCATGAAAGCTGAATGGAACTCAAACGAATTCATTTCTACTGTTTATACACTCACCAAACCCACCCACTGATGTGCAAATGGGTTGCACCCTCATTTGCATGTTCAGATGATCTCAATCAGAAAATAGGAGGAGGATGGATGCCAATAGTACATCTTCACCTGCATCACAGGTAAGACAAAAGACCTAATAGAATTTGAATGTGGCATGAAAGTGGGACTACTTCCTTGATTTGACAATGAATCTCACATGGTCATATATCATATTTGCATTCAGAAATCAAATCATGGAATTAACATGTTTCAAAATTTTCAATTTTCTTGGTTACTTTAGCACATACAAACAACTCTTTATACAATGGAACTCTGACAAAGTACAACAAACAAATTATTGAGACTAGAGGACTTTAATTGCCAAATCCAATTATTTTTTGTGATGAACAAACAGGCACTACTTTCTGAAAGGTTATAAAAAAAAAAAAAACTTTTATTGAAATCTAGTTTAAATCTTCAACTATTTTATCTAATGATACAGAAAAAAATTTACAAAGTCAAGATTAATCTTTTAATGCATATTGTTTTATAGTATATCACATCATGTGCTATCCTTATCTGTATTATTGAATCTTATATAGAAATACAGTGGATTACGGATTATTGGACCACATTGGGATTTAAACAAAATGGCATGATTAAGCGGCTGACCCCATTAACCGAAAATGAAAAAACAACAACATTTGAACGGAAAAAAAAACAATACACTGTTATTCATTTACTGCATTAATGTGTTATTCACAAATTAGATGTTAGAATAAACAATGTAATACTGTACATATACATGCATAAATCTACTGTACAATATAAATAAGCAAATACAAATGTAAGTAAACATTGTTAATAAAATACTGTATTTTAGTACATGTACCAGACTCGTTTAATTACTTGTACATGTATTTCTGAAGAACTTATCTAATTTTGTCTGTCGTGAATTCTAAACGGAATTCAAGTGAATGAAATCATAATACCGGTCAAGCATAGACATAGGGAAATTGTCGTTTCCATGTTGCATGAAATATCGCCGTAACCCTTTAATCCATTTTTTTTAGCTTCTGAATGTTTGATTAGTTCAGGTTCAGGAATTTCATCATCACTCTCTGGTTCTTCCACAATCTTTTGCTGTTTAGCTGTAATTTGATCTTCAATACTCTCAGATTCATTTTCATCGTGACACTGAAGATCGTCATCAATGTTCAAAAATTCTTCTATATTTGTAATTTGTCGTAGTTTTAGTGGTGTCGTTTCACCCTCAAATGAATGTTTAAATCCACAATGTGCAAAACTGTTCTGAATTGTCTGGCTACTGATCTGACGCCAGCTATCGCTGACAAATTCTATCGCTTGCAAAACTGACACCTTTGCACTGATTTCCTGTGCTGTTGACGTTGATGTTAACTGATTTTCCTCGATAACCTCGAGAGTGTAATTTACCAGCTGTTCGTGATTTCAAATTTTTAATGATCCCCATATCCAAGGGTTGCATAATGGAGGTAGTGTTGGGTGGAAGAAATTTTATTTGAATGTTAGACAGAGAATTCACATGGGGGTGTGATGTACAGTTATCTAACAGCA
Source organism: Rhysida immarginata (assembly GCA_023313115.1). Taxonomy (NCBI): domain Eukaryota; kingdom Metazoa; phylum Arthropoda; class Chilopoda; order Scolopendromorpha; family Scolopendridae; genus Rhysida; species Rhysida immarginata. The sequence continues at coordinate 548,557 of JAHWFO010002456.1, forward strand.
AGCAAATCTTCCTACCTTTTTTATTCTGAAGTTCAGCATTCCATTTCGTTAACCACTGAACAAAAGAATCTGCCGTCATCCACGCATTCTTGTTAGACAAATAAGTTATAGGGAATCTGTCCATTTTCAAGCCTTTGAAACATCGTGGTTTAGCACTTTTCCCGATCACCAATAGCTTACATTTATCCAGATATGTTTGCGCAGCATAAAACGTAACGCGATCCATAGCTTTTTTTAGATCCTACTAAACTTTTGCTTTTGAAAACCAGTGATCCATTGGGCGTAGCTCGATAAAATAAGCCTGTTTCTTCGGCATTATAAATGTCATCAGCCGAATATTGCTGAAGTATGAGAGGTAATTCATTCATTTTCCAATTTTCAGCACTGACTGTATCGGCACTACCCTTTTCACCATGTGCTTTCTTGAACTTAATTTCATGCCGAGCTTTCCACCACGATAACCAGCCGCCTGTTGCACGGAAATCATGATGCCCGAACCTGTTTGCAAAATCCCCGGCCTTAGCTTTCAGCATTGACCCACTAATTCGCACTCCTTTTTCTGTCACCTTGGCGAACCATTCTTTCAAAGCATCTTTTACATCGGGATCCTTTCCCTGTCGTTTCCTTTTTCCTGACTTCGAGAGCTGTCCTTCATGTGCTGCCAATTCCTGTCGAAGTTTATGTTCTTGCTTGATTAAACGTGCGATTGTTGTTTTAGGAACGTTTAATGTCTCTGCCAGTTGTCGTTGGCTGCTGTTAGGAGGTTGCATCTTATTCAGCAAAGAAATCTTTTCAGCAAGTGTGAGATCTCTTCTTTTTGACATGTTTGCAAACGCTGTGAATGAAACGAAACTTGTTTAAAAAACTTCACTTTCATCTTTTATGCAGTAGTACCAGCTGCACCATCCAATAAGAAACCGTCTAAGCGTCAGAGCACCAATCAGAATACAGTAAGGTACAATCAAGCGGTTTAAACGCTGAAATTTTTCTTTATTTTTTTCTGAAATGATCGGATTTTGACACCAAAACAGCACTTAAATTCTTCTCAACTGGTCGTGTTAACTGGCGAATTGGTCCCAATACGCGGCGCAAATTAATACAGAAGATATACATTTGATTCGGGATATGGGAATTTGGGCCAAATATGCGGCTGGTCCGATTATCTGGTGGTCCAATTATCCAGTATCCACTGTATTTTATTTTTAACAGCATTACTCATGCCTATTTTTCCTTAAATAAGATATGCAAATGAGATATTGAAATAAAAATGTTGGATTTTATTGGACATTTGGTAAATTTATCATTAAGACTGATGACAACAAATAATATAAGCTTAATCTATCCAAAATAAAATACAGTAAAATAAAACATGTTCTAAAAACTTTAATACACTTACCAACATTAGCAACGTATAATTTATGATTATAAATGAGAGCAACAACAGCTGTCGTTCCTCCTGATACCTCAGAACTAATCTGTTGTAATTTGTTCACTAAATCTGGGTATTTTTGGTACTTCTCATATGATGTCAGTCCCTGCAAATAAACATATAAAATCCTTTTCAGTATTTATTAAATTATAAGATGTATTCCTTTTAAAATGATAAATGTTTTTTGACCCGTTGGAAAAAGTCTTTACAGAATTTATATTGCAAAAAAATAAACTAAGGCCCCTTAATGATTAAGGAACTTCACTGTACATGAAGGATCCACTTTACTGAAAGATATCTATTACTTTGTACATCAACCCTAGGGAAGAGATAGCCAGGTGAATGCTTGTAGGTTGGGTTCCATTTTCACAAAGAGAAGTCTGAGTCTAATATAATGTATTTCAACCTGTAATTCATTTTAATTCCTTGAATCACTTTTAATTGCTTTGTCTGAATGTGAATAGCAAGGGAATAGTAGATATTGTAGTCATGTTGCCAAGTTATTTCAGATTTCAAAATCATATTCAATAAAGCGATTCCATTTAAAGCTCATCAGTTTGTCTTTATTCAGATTCCCTTCACCCACCCCCACTTCCCTTCATTGACCCACCTCATCATCTCTGCTCGTGAGGACATTTCTGTGCCCAGGACTGTTGTATATAATACAAACGTATAACACTGAATTAAATATGCAATGAAACAACTTTCTGTACCGTAAAAGCTCAAGTGCCACACTGGAAATAAGCACCCACTCAATTAACCGCCACAGCGCTTATCTAAATTGTCGATACTACCACTGAGTTGATTTCAATGCATAAAATACAGCGAAATTGTGATTGATGAAAGTGATGGTGATTCAGATTTTGATAAAGAATTGTAAATAATTTATGATTGTATCGTTTGTTCAATAAACAGTGTACTTTATTTTAAAATTTTGCGAATTATTTTTTTCACCACTTCATTTTTCTACCTATTGAGAGAAATAAGCGCTGCACTGAATTTGCTCTGAACCGAATAACCGCTGTTGCGCTTGTTTGTGCTTTTATGGTACTTTTAGCCTTACAAGGTAATTCATTAAGTCCCTCTGGGAGTCGATAGAACAGTAACCATGACAGACATAGCGGAAACTCTCATATCAATGGATAGAAAATCTCTCCAAGTTTTGTACATGCATTACAGACATTCCATATGTCCACCGCTGGTGAAGCAGCAGACATCATTGCTATATTCAAGTTCCTGCTTCACATGTGATGCTTGATGACAGTGACTGCAAGAGTGATCCTCTCTCTCAGCTGGGCTAAATCACATGGCAAAGGAGGGCAAATACATGATCTTTGGTGTAACTCTGTAAGAAAAATTCACATGGGGTTAGGTCAAGAGGCTATGGAAGAAGAGGAGAGTAATGTTCACCCATGAATGCCATGTTTTCATTATGACTGCCCTTCAGCAGCTAAATTTACAACAAGCCATGGTTCCTATTATGTATGCAAACTTTGAGAAAGATTCTTTTTCTGCTATGTTTGTCATGGTTACTGTTCTATTGACTTCCAAAACCCCAGAATCACTCTGTAAACTTTCATTAACAGCAATTTCTAAAGATTATGACAATCACTAAATAATCTGTTAATAACATTTCAATAGGTTTCCAGTCACAATATTTGGCTGATTTTTCCCACTGGGTTTATGGTTATTGGGCTCTAAACACCTCATCTTTAATTATGGTCACCCTGTATGTTTCATCTGAAAAATAATTATCTTTTTTTTTTTCATTAGAATTTTCTAACATCAATGACATGCAATTTGACATTTTCTATAAAAAGAAATTGTGTACTACTTATACAAGGTGTCCCGGAACTTTGTGTGGAGGGGAGGTAGAGAACATCTTCATGGACCTTGTGGCACGCATCTCCATCACTGCTGCTATGATCCGCGAAACGCCAGGTATCTTCAAAAATATTCGCCAATCCATGTCGATTAGGCGTCATGCGTGGATCCATGCCAATGGGTGCAATTTCGAACACCTCCTGTAATGCTTGTAAGTCATACATTGTACTCTTTTGTTGTGTAATAACGCATTTTACACTGCTTTCTGTATTGTGGTCTTACTGTGTCTCTTTATCACGTGAGGGTGACTTTTCTGCCCATGCTTTCCTATGTAATTATGGTTCCTAATGATGTTCTCTACTTCCCTCTAAGTTTGTACACGAAGTTCCAAGACACCCTATATAATATTAACAGTTATAATAAAGTTCTCAGTAAAACAATTTAAATAAAACCTTACTGAAATTGTTTTGGCTGATAAGCCATTTTCAAAGTGCAAATTATAGAGTATTATGAATTATCTCGGAAACAATGCAAATGTTCTTGACCATTATTATTGGAGCAGGTAGAACCTGCCTCTTCTTGAAGTTTGCTGTATGGAGGTCTAGGGGCAAAGTTATTTATTTAGATTCCCATTTTGGGAAACCTGATTTTGGTACCGACTGATTTTCAGTGGGTTGTCAGGAGCATTTGACAAACATTTGGGGGCCACCATTTGCGACTCAGTGTATTATGTGGGCCGCCTGTCTTTTATTTATGTTGGAGGAGTATAAATTCTGATCCATTGCAGCTGGATACTGACTATTTACCTGTAGTTGTGTTTTTGTTATTTGCCCTGTCGATCCATCTGTATTTATTTATTTTTTAGTTTAATAATGTAGTACTAACACGATTTGTTTTCTTAGTATACTTTCTGCGAGCCCTCAGAGATCTAACATGTCGGCCCATTAGGACCATTCGGATCTCTGTTGTGCTCTGGTGTACATTTCCTAACCTCATTTTTCAAAAAATAAATAAAAATAGAAAGGAAAGTTTTGAACAAATGTTGTACCATAAGAAGGGGGCCATATGATGGTATTTTTTATTTTCTATTTGGTGGAGCTTTTCAAGGTCATTTGAAGGTCTTTTTTTTTTTTTTTTAAATGGATGGCTATTTTTGTTTTACTGGCATTTAATTCTACGTTAATAAACAATTTTTGTATGAAATCTTTTATATTTTAATATGACACCAAACAAAACATGAAGTTGATCCTCAAATGACCTTGAAAACATTCACCAAATAATAAATAAAAAGCACCATCGTATTGCCCCCTTCATATGGTACAACATTTGTTTCGAGAAAAATTTCTTTTCTATAATGCATCATCTCCGAGATAACAAGTCATAACGCTTTATTTTGATCACCCAGTATACAAATAATGTAAATTAAAAATTAGGCAAACAATGTAAATCCTCTTGAAATAGCTGTAGCCCTGTAATTGCAATTTACAAGGGCTGCTCAGAAAATAAGCCCACCACATTTTTTTTTTAAATCAGCCAATAATAAATATAAAAAAGAGGAATTTTGCATGCTGTAAGTTTGAAGTTACCTGTTTTTATGTGTAGACTTGAATGGCATTCTGAGCTGTAGTAATCTCTTAAAAATAAGGCATGTGTGAAAGACTTTTGTTACTAACTACAAGCCATAATTGCATTTTTGGTTGCAGTGAAAGAAACTACAATGAACATTTGCAAATGCTCGTTTGCTACGTGTGGAAGTTGTGCAGTTAACAGGAGCAGCTGATTGCTGAGGTTGGAAAATTAACACTTCAAGAAGTGGAGAGGTGAAACTGCATGATCGAGCATTCTGGTACAGGCAAGGTATGATCGCTAGTGTAAGTGCTCCATTCACTAAGATTGTGATTTTCATGCACTTTGAATGAATTTCTGAGAAAAAATTATGGTGCATCACTTTCAGAGAGCAACTCTAATAAAAATATTATTACATTACTTTTAACATTTTATACTCTGAAAATGGCTCATCAGCAAAACAATAAATTCTATTTAAATTTTAAATGCAATTAAATTCATTTTATATGGTTAATGTTTTACTAAAATGAACAATATTAATATCATATAATTACTTCTGGGAGCTCAATTTGTAAATTTGTCTTCTCTGCCAACAGATCACCAATGGAATCAAAAAATCCTTTCTCAACTGCAATAAAGGCCTGATTCAAGACTTCCTTCACCTCTGCATCTGTTGCATTTTCTTTCAGCTGTCCTAGAAGAACTTCAGCTGGCATATGCTGAGCAGCAAAATGAGCTGTACGACTTCCTTCATGGCCATCAAACACACCATAAAAGAAAGTGTTTTCATCGTATCTAAATATTATAAAAGTATAAATTCAACTTTAAACATTGTTTATAACTTTTTTTGAAAGCCTAAAATAACTATCATAAATTTAATACAGGAAAGTTATGATAAATGTTACTTTTACTTGAAATGGAAACTTCTGTCTTCACATTCATGTTCCTCTCTGCGTTGTCCATCTTCTCGATAGATTTGATTTGTGGAGAGTCCAACAGCTGATAAACGGCAAACTGGTAAATCATCAGTCCAACTCCGTGATGACTAGTGAAGAGTCAATACATAAAAATAAACAAAAGTGAATTTTAATATTCAATAATATTAAAGAAATGCTTTTTAAAGGTATAATATTTTAAAGAGAATACCAAAATCCCTCTTTTTGGAGAATGCATTTTCAAATTATTAACCATATGAAGTTATTTATCAGCAAGGAAATTCCATGAAACCCTATTTAAAATAGGATGTGGAAATGCATCACAGGAAAAAATAAATATTCATAAACTTTGTTGATAGATGAGGAAATTGGAATTTATAGCAGTAAAGCTACTAAGGAAAAACTATATGATCAGAGATACCCCTTGTTTGCTCCTATAGGACAGTTTTTGATGCAAATTTATCAAAATATTTATCAAAAAATTTTATTAATTCGGTCTTTTTTTTTAAACAATTCATCTTGTATAAAACATTAATTCTTGGTAACTGCATTGAAGTGGGGAATTTGAATGGAGTTTTTTAATAATTTGTACTAAGTTGTTAAAAGGTTCCTTAAAAAGAACCTTCTTTTAAAGATTTTGCTATGGTGAGAAGAAACTTCACTATTATGATTTGCTTTAAGGATGTGTAAAACTATGTCCAAGTGAGAATAAACAGTCATTGCTTAGTTATGATTTTGACAGCATCATTCACTACTGCTTGTTGTTAATATCATTTAAAGACCTCAGCCATCACATTTAAATGGAAGAGGGGCAGAGGCACTTAAGTTTGAAAGAAAATTGGTTCCTTTCTATATATAAGAAACTAGCCTAGACGATTTAGGTTCACCATTAGGTCAAAAGCACAGAGTAAGATGGTCACACTTAAGAGAATAAACTGACACTTTCAGAACCATAGTAAAAAATTACAGTTACTGATATTAAAATTCAGTTATGGTTTCAATTATCTTTTCTCTTATGCACCCTTCACAATATCAGAAAAAGAAATTCTCATTATTACAGGCATGCCCGAGTTGAAAAAGATACTATTGAGAAATACAGTAGACTCGCGATTATCCAAGTTAATTGGGACTGAGACTACCTTAGATACGAAAAAACTCTGATAATACAGAGATCTGGTATTAATGGATTATAAACTTGACGATAACTAGCTTCATTGATGTAAAGACAGTGTTCACTTAATACATGCATTACAAAACAATACATATGTACTGGGTGTCCCAGAAATAAGCAACGATTTGAAAAATCAATTAAGGAAAAACTGAAAGCGATACAAATGTATGGTTTCCTGCGTTCTGCTTAGGAAACCAGGGAATTTTTTCGCACCAAGTTTCAAAATTAGTTACAAAGTTCATCAACAGACGGCACTGCTGACGAGTAAAAACTATAAAATTATGAAATCCAGGCGATGAAACTCCAAAACGAGAAATATCTGTTGTTCCAATGAATAAACCATTTTCGAAGAAAATGCTAGTCAAATGCTGAGTGTGATGGTATAGAATACCGGTCTGACGGCACGGAATGCGTAGAGAATGGTGGAGGTCGCCATCTGTTGAAGAACTTTGTAACTAATTTTGAAATTTGGTGTGAATAAATTCCCTGGTTTCCTAAGCAGAACACAGCAAACCGTACATTTCTATCATCTTCCGTTTTTCGTTAACTGATTTTTTGAATTGTCACTCATTTTTGGGACACCCGATATATACTTACACTAGTAAGATAAAAAAGGATTTTAAATTAATTTTTTTCTACAAAAGTCTTTTATCATTTTTTTAGATTGATCGCACCCATCAGCTCGATTAACCCGAAGCATCAGATAATCGGGGCTCGGTTAGCTGCAAATCTACTGTAGTTTAGTGTGAATCATAAAACCTCCCATAATAGACAAGTTTCACAGCATCTTCGACGCATGCGCAGAAGCAGCAGCGCCACATTGCGAGAGCATGGAAATATGCCCAAGGAGATAGAAACCACGTTCTTCCCGCATGGAGAACATGTACGCGAAGAAAGTTATAATGAATGAAACCTTGTTTTGGGGAATCAATCTGAAAATCTTCTAATCTTAGACGATATCATTTTAAATAATGTTGTCCAATAACATATGGCAACAAACTCAAATAAAATTATCAAGTTATCTCTTAGACGAAGGGTACATGCAAGGTGTTAAAATACGCATCTTGAGGGAAAGAAGTTAGCTCTAAAATTAGAGTAAGGCCTTCTCAATAAGGTGTTTACTCTCTGGTGTGCATCTTGTTTAGCTATGAAGAAATTTAAGATGCATATTGGGAATGACCTGCTAGACAACTTAAATGATATTTAAAATGTACAACCTCTGAAGTCCAATAGAAAATGCTTTAATGTTCAAGCGAGTTGTTAGTACGATGAAATAAAATCTAGCCAAATACAAATTAATTGTGTGAATATTCAGATTATATTTTTTTGTTGATAAAGTTTAATATATCTGGGTGCTTATGGAAGTGTCATTTCTTTATTTGCAGTTTAAGTACAAACTGTCATCACTTTGATGCAGTCTTAGAATTGCATTATAAAGCAGCTCAACTAACTGAAATCCCTGATCAGAGCTGTACTGGCGGTTTTTAAAATGTATTACAGTCTTATCAGTCTCTTAAGGATCCAATCAAATAACGATAAAACTGCTCCAGATTTCAATTATTTTTTGTGGGAGTGCAAAAGCTGGCGAAAATCACAGTCTTTAAAATGAGCAGATTAAACAACTCTCGCCTCTCTCACTTTAAACTTTGGCTCACCATCTTTCTTAATTTTAGCTATCCACCGTTTCCTAAATTCGTCTGACTTGGGAAAAGGTGCCAAGCGGTTCTAGGAGTGATTTTTTTTCCATAATTAAGGCATCCTAGAACACTACAAGACATGTTACGATGCATGGAAACCGCAACAGTGAACATCGAGAAAGGAGATGGTGACCGGAAATCTCCTTCAGACGTTTGTTTTTTCTCATCAGATGGCGATGCTAAACGCTGAAACTTGTCTATTGCTTCTTATCCATAAAACATTAATTTTACCAACTTAATCATACTTGCATGATCAAACACTTGTGACAGGGGGTAAGCAAAATCTAACGACACTTACTCAATAACAAATGTAAAGCATCACATTAAAAAGCTTAACCATTTTCAAAAGAAAATTTAAAACCATAACAAGTACAATAACCAAAACATGCAAATTTTATTTTACTTTGGATTAATCTTTGGACTATTAAGAGTATTAATTTCTTCCCCAGATAATGACTGGTTTATAGAAGTCTCATATTATGGACTCTATTATAAGGTATGGTACAAAATATTATAGTACAGGGTAATTAAAAAGTTCATATCCGATTTCAAGTGTTATATAACTACGAGGGTGAATCAAAAAGTAAGTTACACTCAGTTATATAACTACGATGGTCGAAGAGCGCCGACATCATTCGCCATTTTTAAGGATGTTGCCTGTATGTCTATAATTGCAACGTGGCATGATCCCACGTGTTCATGCTTTTACTGCAGATGCAAGAGTATTGTTGTCATGGCACAGCAACTGGTTGTACACTCCAAGTTGGAGATTCGCGGAACAATCTGTTTATTTGTGGGCGAAAGGCTTAGATTGCACAAAAGGAAATTTGCAGTGTCTACGGGGATAATGTGATTTCTCGTCCTCCAATTTTGAAGTGGTGCCAGCAGTTCGAAAATGGGCGCTCAGATTTGATGGACAAATACCACGCAGGAAGACCATCCACGTCCAACACTCCCGAGCACATTGCCCGCATTAATGAGATGATTCTGGACAATCGGCGAATCAGAATTAAAGAAATTGCCAGGACGCTTAGAGTTTCTTATGGGAGTGTGCTGACATGGTTGAGAAATGCTGGAGCGGATTTTTACCGCAGCGGTATGGAAAAGTTAATTTCACGTTCCGACAAGTGTTTACAATTATTGGGTGATTATGTAGAAAAGTGAAATAAATGGTGCAAGCTTCCTCAAAATGTGTGTATGGGATCTTAACTTACATCTGTTTTTACTGTTTCAGAGTGTAACTTACTTTTTGATTCACCCTCATAAGTAACCATTGATAGCAGCCGAACGACCCACCTACCATTGGAAAGAGGGGATTGTCAAGTTTGTTGAGGTTGCCAGTAGAGGTCTCCCTGGTCTCACACGGGATTGTCAGTTGTTTTCAAAATGGCAACCCAGCCACAGAAAAGTGTTTTGCATTCTCCACTTCAAGAATTGGAAGTCAGTAATAACTCTCCAATGCAGATTTTGTATAAAAATCCGGAATGAAACATCCTACTGCTAACAGCTTTAGAAAATGGGATCAAACATCCAAGAAATGATTGCTTGTATAAGCGGAACACCAGGTCAGCCTCATATCCCTGATGAACACATCGAGCATGTTCCGTGCAGCCGGGGGCCTTATTGAACCCCTAAATCACCACTAGATTATATGACGACTAGTTTGTACATGACCAACTAGAACAACAAGCATGGGCCAAGCTGGTCTGACCTCCTTCGACACCAGAATTGAACAATGTACTCAAGGCGGAATGGCAAAATATCTCGCTTACACAGATAATAAGGGTTATATGTTCTATATTGTATGGACTAGAATATTAGTTATATTTTGTCCCCCCCCCCTTATGATCTATACATAGTATAAATCTAAATCATTTCCCCGGTGTATGTGCCCGATAACCGTAAGAACTGCAGCATCGATTTTTATGAAACAAGTTTTGTTTGTTAGGGGATTTATGTAGAAACTTTGTAGGCTAGGTATTAATTCATAAAAATTGGTTTTATATTAATTATTTACGTTAATTGCTCTCAAAATGCGTCAACATGGCCGCTCATCATCACGTGATAGGCGATTGAACCAATGGAAGGAAAAACAGGAATTAACGCATTCAATTGTTTTCAAAGGATGTCACTAGATGGCGATACTATCTTATAGAAAAGTTGAATAGACTTTTTGTTTTTAAAGTATGTCACTAGATGGCGAGGCCAGACGGCACACTTGCGTTATACGAGCATTAAATTAGATTGATTGATGCTCTCAAACGCATTCAATTTCCAGTTAAACTTTGTTTTGCCATAACAATTAACAAATCTCAAGGCCAAACATTGAAAGTAGCTGGAGTAAATTTGCAAGACGATTGTTTCTCACATGGCCAAGTGTATGTTGCCTGTTCTAGAGTTAGCGACCCTAGAAATTTATACATTTGTAGTAAAGATGCAACAACATTAAATGCCGTTTACAAGGAAGTACTCAAGACTTAGGTGTAGTCCAAAAACTTCCATTAATTTTTTGACATTAAATAAAGGTTTTTTAAAATTTACCTATACTGTATTTTTATTTCATGATTTAAAAAGCCCAGGCAACGCCGGGCACGGGTTTGCTAGTAAAGACTAAAAATTAAAAAAAATATACAAAATCAGATTAGCAGATTAGATATAGTGCCAGAATTGGCTAATGTGACATGAAGTTAGAACCAAAAATACTTGCAAAAAAATGTTTCCAGTTCTTTCTACATAACCATTTTACCCTTCTGTGAAGTTGAATTCTTACAAGTGCACACTGCATTTTCTTTCCCTCCTTTTAAATACGGTGGTGTATATGACAGTTGTTTACAATTGATAAATGAATAATAATGATTCATAACTGTATGAAATATTGAGAGGCACAAGCAACCATTCATTGTTCAACAGAACAATTCTTGGCAATGAAAACCGTAGATCAGATGAGATCAAATTGGAAGATAGTACTGACCAGTTGATAAGTACCGAGTGTAAGTATTTCCCACTAATGAATTCCTGGCTTTGCCTATTTTACATTCTGCCAAGTTATATAATTCTGTGCGCATACATTTATGTGCTCAGGCAGAAAGAGCCCAGTTTCCAGCATGTCATTCCCATGCTGATGCCATAAGAGCAAATAGTATTATGTAACATTTAAAATTTCTTAACCCTTCTTAATTCATTATGTCACCAAAATAAAAGGATAATACAGTGAATGAGGGTAACAAAAACAGAAGAAAAGCATTACACATACGTTAGAAGCAAAATATAACATCATAATAGATCACGAGGCTGGAATGGCCAGTGAAGATTTAGTTAAGAAGTATTCGTTAAAGTACCTCAACTGTAAGTAAGAATTTCGAAAGATGAAAATAAATATTTAAAAGAGGTTCAGAATGCATACTCAGCAATCTAATTAGATATGAAAAAAGGAAAATGAAACTGCTTCTATGTTAATTACCCTTTATTTAACATTATCAAGGTTTTCAATGTGAAAAATTGTCAGGAACAGAAGACATGTTTAATATATTGTATCTCACAAGTTGTCATTTCACAAATTTGAAAGAGGGGCTAGAACAAATTTATTTGTAAAGGTGGCAACTACCTGTAATATTGTGTTCTGAACTTTGATGCACCTTTGATAAGCATGGTACTGTTAGCTTTATCACTGCAATGATAAGAGCTAAAGTGATTTTTGGTTCAAAGCTAGTCTGGGCTTTTTTTTAAATGGATCTTATGTGGAAATTGGAGTAAAATCATAAGTGTCATATGGTTATTTGCATGCTGCATGTTAAAGTATTTATTTAAAAGGGGACATTTGAACAAATGCACTGCTAAATTTAACAAAATAAAGAAAAACCACATGACAATGAATAAAATTACCAATGAAAACGTTACATGTATATATAATTAAAAAAAAAAATTAAAAAAAGCATCTCATGAGAATCAGCGGACTTACAGAAATGCTAAGCCACAAATAACTCATCGCATTGATTCTTGTGTTGAGAATGGATCGAACAACAATGATCTCTCCAAAAAATATTTTAAATGTAAGAATTTTATTTAAAATGCATTTCAACATGTCTCATCAGTAGAATTATTTGACTGAAGATGATCACATGTTGAAACATGTTTGGAGTAAAATTATATCTAAAATGTTTGCTAGCAAGATCCTCCCATTTGTTATTCAATATAGCACACTTCATAATATATACTCATAAAAAGTCTATAAATATATTTAAAATCGGACATTACATGCTCGTTGTGGTTTAAGACAGTTCTTTATTTTTTTAATACATTTAAAAGTTTTATAAATTTTGAATTATTAAACATAGATCAAGGCCAATTATAATTTCTTGATAAAACAATTTTTGGTATTAGCTTAGGTTCTTGCAGCACAGCAGTCTAATCAATGAAAACACAACAGCACTGCAAATCTATAGTTTCTTGTTGTTTGTAAACAAAGGTAAATGTAAATTCTAACTATATGTCCCCCTCCCCCCATGATGTAGAGATCGATTGAAGGTTTAAGCAAAGGGTGAAGAAAATATACGAGCAATAACTTTATTACAGGATAGTTAGGTAGTTTTAAGATTGCTGGTAAATGCTACTAATGTATATGTAATATCAGGTTCTTTCGAAAATTACAAAGATTGCTTCAGTCAACCATACAATGACGACATCTCATAAACGTAATGAAAATTACTGACAACGTGATCCATCTAAACAACATCAAGCTAATGACAATATCAAGTGATCTCTTCATAAGGGGGAGGAAAACAAAAGCCAATATTTCTATCTATGATTTTCAACAGGTCATCTCATCATTTCATTTTATTTACATTCAAAAGTAGCGAATAAAACAAGGTTTGTAAGTTATTACTGATAGTTACGTACTTCATGATGAAAGGGGAGAATTCCGATTTGGCAATTTCTGCCTGGATATTCCGCCCGCGTAGGCATGATGATGGAAATATCATACGCGTTTTAATGGTAAAGTTGTATTTTAGCGGTCATAAGGAAATTTGCCGATCTACCGTTGATGGCGTTGTTGTTCATTCACTGCAGAACAATACGTCAACCGCTTCTGCTTTCGATTTCGATTCACATAAAAATAGGTAAAAGACTGGCCGGCTGCGCTGATTGGTTGACGCAGTAAAATAGCTGACGACATAATTGATTATCGTAAAAACTGTCAGAGATAGAGGGTGTCTCGCTCTGACAGCTGATCAGTGATTTCTACTGCAAATAAAAGTTAAATAAATATATAAGAGTAGGAGTTGAATTCTGTATAATTAATTTTAAAAAATGATAACTCCATTTTAATTAAAAAAAAAATAGAATTAAAATAAACATTAAAAACAGTTAAAAAAGTCACCCGATGTGGATAAATACAAATATTGAAGAAGACGAAACTCGGATGAAAAGGTCTTGTGAAAAAATATTACAGGAAAACAAAAACGAAACACAGTGAACAGGAGAAGAAAATCTAGATGAAAGTCCGATGATCAGTAGCACGTTGATAATAAAATTTGAATGAATAAAAAATAACGTTATCGGGATTATTATCCCATCTTCAGTTTGTACACTTTTGAATGAAATTTCAGTTAAAACAATATAATTGAAGATATAATAAAACAAAGAAATCAAAACAATGTGATATTAGAACTGAAAAGGTATTGTTATCCATTTGATTGTTATGAACAGGGTAGTGGTATTGGATTGTTGAGAGCAATGGAAGTGCGTTATAATTTTAATTTTTTTTATTTTTTAGTAGTAATTTCCATTTATTATTAATTTCTATAGATGGTTTGGCTAAATTGTTTTCATTCGAAATAATGTTGATGGTTTCTTTTATTAGTCTTTTTGTTTTGTAATTTCTTTCTTTACCAATGACTTTGTTCCAATCTGGATTATGACTTTGGCTAATACAGTGGTTAACAAGATGATTATTTTTTTATCCTTATTTCTAAGTGTTTTTATTTGAATTTTTAATGGAAATATTTTTTTTTTCTTTTTACAAACTATACGGTTACAGTCTTTTCACATGTGAAAAAGTACCTTATGCCATATAAAAGCAATCCTTTAATATTCACAAACATTTATTTCATATGTTTAATAAATTGTGTAAATGTACAGAACAATTATAGACAATGATCAATTTTTTTTATATATTTACAGCATGTATACAAATATTAAAGCAGTTTTTTTTGTCTATATTTTCGTTTCATCAGTGTTTCGTCCACATCAACTTTGTATTTCTTCACATCGAGTGACCTTTATTCAAGTGTGTGTTTTTATTATTTATTTTTTTAATTTATTCTTATTAAATCGGAGTTCATATTTTTAATTAATTATCATAAAAATGTATAAACGAAATTAAAAATATAAAATTAAATAATTAAAATAAAAAGAAAATGAAAAATTAATTATATAGAAATTTATTTAATTTTTATTTGCAGTAGAAATCATTGGCCAGAGCTATATCTCCGATCGTAGACGTCTTTCTCGTTAGCCTCGTTTACGATAATATGACGTCAGCTATTTTACTGCATCAACCAATCAGCGCTGCCGGCCAAGCCAGGCGCGACCGGCTAGTGGTAAAAGGGGATAAACCCTTGAATAAAATGAAATTACGACTATTGATTCCGACTATAGTTGATTCCGTGGTTCACATCTTGCCTGGATCGAGTATATTTGAAACTTGAATTTCGACTACAATGCTGTGGATCAGCCTAAAAATAATTAAAATATTAAATTATATGATAAGCTTAAATTTAAAACGTACGTAATATTATTAAAATCGATGTTTCTTACAAATATTAATTTTTTTTTTCGAATGCAGGACTTAAACATGGCAAATTGAACGCATGCGCACTAATTCGCTTTCAGGTTGTGTAGTAGAAGTGTGTCTGAGCAGAACTGCTTATCTAAAAATAAAATTTGTAACGCTATTAATTACTGTTAAGCTTTTAGCATATTCTATAATATGGCCGCTAAACGAATAACAAAAACCAGTATCGACTGGGTAGCCTTCGCTCAAAAAGTGCCCGAAAATCAGAAGATGATGTTTCAAGCTTTTAAAGCGAAGTCGGATAAATATCTGAACAAGTAAATGATTTTGTTTTTACAAAATAGTTTCTGCATAATTATATAAGCAGAGGGGTGAAGGGGATACATTCATTCCTATAAATGAGAATGTGTTTAAGTAAATTGGATGTGAAAATGAAATTTATATTAAATATTGTATGAACATCGGTCAAATATTTTTCAATTATTAAAATATGGGGAAAATGCTCGGAAGGTGGGCTGGCAACTACCCAATTAAAAAGAAAAAATATTTTCAAACTACAATGAAATAATTTGTAAATAAATGAGAAAAATTATCATTTATAATCCATGGGTTTGTCCAACTTCAATGTAATTACTTGCACTATAAAACTTAAACGATGAAGGAAACTCGCGTTGTAATAAATTTCTAAGTATATCTACTTGAAGTATCAAAATGAGCAACTGCATATGTCAGTGCAGAAAAGAAAACTCTGAAGACTTAAATCGGTTTAAAATCTCATATGATGAAAGGTTTAATCATGTCAGATGTTTATTCTTGCCTTAATTTAGGA
>JAHWFO010002456.1:565200-586890 GCA_023313115.1 Rhysida immarginata
AGTGTACTCGTTTGTGCTCATCACTTTAAAATAAAAAAGAGAATTAACCTTTTAACTTAAAGATTATTGGAACTTATTTAGAAAGCCTTAATTTCTCTCGCCATTTCAACAGAGCATTGTCGTTACCTGAAAACCCACCCAAGATAGATTGGAATGCATATCGTAGCAAAATAGCAAATGCTGCACTTGTGGATAAATTTGAAAAAGAAGTAAGAATATTGAATTGATTGCAGATACTTAATTTGTTGATTTCCTATGTACTAATATTATACATTTTTTTTCTTCTTCAGTATAAAGCATTTACAGTTCCTTACCCTAAGGAAAATGTTATTTCTCAAATTGACACACAAGAAAAAGAAAGTGTAAGCATTCATGTGTACATTATTAATTTTCCATGCTTTAGTTTAAAGGACAACTCCATTCAAAAAACCGATATCATTTTTGAAACAAATAAAATACAACTGAAGCAATGAGAAAAATTTCAAAACCATTATTTCATTATGAAAATTGCATTTAAAGTGTGAAAAATGTACTTTCTGGCACACCATTTTGTATCAGCTGACGTCTAAGATCGACATCACGCTTAAAATAAATTAGGCTCCAGTCCCATAAATATTAGAGAGAAGCACTTCCATAGCGATCCCTAATTAAATTAAATCATGCCTACCTTCATAAAAAAGCGTAAGCCATCGTAAAAAAGCACTTGTACAGAAATAAATACTTCGGTCACTCTAATAAGTATGCCATCACCCTAATACTTCCTCTTGTGTAATAAGGACATCATTGCCACTTGACTGTCGTAATTTTCGTTCGTTTTATATATTTCTCGTTCGATTTGAAAATTTTCATTTATGCCACGTTATTATTTATATCTTGAACTTTCATTTTAAATAAAGTTGTATATTAGGGTGGAATTGTCCTTTAAATTGATCCTTAGAGTGTTCCTTCTTGACTTTGGAATCTCGTAAAATATTTCCAATAACCATAAGGCCTCTTACACACTGTCTACTAATTGCTGGCAACTGTAGTTGCGAGCAACCAGAAACAATAGGAAACCGAAGACGGGAGACTGAATAGGTAAACAAATAGCTGCTACCGTTCATATCGCTCTCGTTCATTCTCGTTCACCATCGTCGCTACTGGAGGATGTAGTTGCAGTAACTATATTATTGAAAAAACACAAAACGGGAAAAAAAAGAAATATAAGGTGACCCCTTATTACAAGAATGTGGAAATAAAGGCATGTTCCAAATTTTTTCTGAGGTCTTGCGAAAACATGACAATAAATTAAAATGAAATGAGACAAGGGGGATAATGACAAGGTCCAATAAAAAGCGAGGCCTCATGGAAAATACTATTTCGGGGTCTGGCGCATAATGCTAAATATTCTTGCTGAGCTATTTTCATAAATATTTATAACGTGGACAGGCGACGCGTGTGGACTTCAGAAGCGCGGGACCTTGTGAAGCCACATCGTTAGCATCATCCTCGGGTCGGCTGTGATTGTTTATTTCAAAGATATAAGTAAAAACACGATCGAGAAGGGGTGGTTGCTTGCACAGTGCATAGACTTCAATAGAAACAAGCCACCCCAGCGGTTGCGCAAATTTCCAGTCGCCAAATGCGTTGCTCTCAATTTTCTGGCCTCCAACAACTGACTGGTTGCTGAAACCTCGTGCGTAAACAATAATTAATATAGTTATGTTTCGAGGTTGCTGGCAATTAGTTGCCATTGTGTAAGAGGCCTAAAGCTTCCTACTAGAAGAACTCGATAGTTGCTATTATGTCAGTGATATTCAGTCAGTAAGAAGTAAGTTAAGAAGATCAATGGTTTTTAAGCACTACTCTATTAAATTTAAAAAGTGACTACCTCTCAGACTGAATTTTCTAAGTTGTTCTGATTAATTTGCAGATTTTTTGGAGAATTATAAAGCTGGGTTTGCCTTGTAAAAACATACTGTATTTCCTTGTTTTGTGCAAGAACTGGTAGTATAAATGTACCTGAGAGTAAAGGTGATTCATCTAGTCAACATACTCTAACAATTCACTTAGTGATCTGTATTTGCGTTTATTAAATAGATCTCTGTTCTTTGTTTCGGCTGATGTATTTTAAGATCTGATGAATGGCAGTGATGGGGAAATCTAATATGTAAAGAGCCTTGGAAGAAACTACTTTTCTAAGCCGAGAGCTGATTATATTCTGTTTTGTGATTGGTTAAGTTTCTAGCGTACTATAAATTTAAAAAGTGATTAGATAACTGCATCAGTGAGTGGGCCGCACTACAATTGTGGCTTTGATGCTGAATATGCAGCATCATGATCATCGCTTAATTAGGTTAGCCTAAGATAAATTAACTTGCCATTTATCTGAACTATTCACTCAGTTAATAGTCGGTAATTGAATTTTCACTATAGAAATGGTTTTGTAATTCTGTGCAATAGGACTTGAATAATCCATTTGAGAGATTTTCAGAACCATTGACAATTGATGTATTACATGTGAAAGCATTCCACAAACAATGAAAACGTGTACATAAATTACAATTATCATAAAGGGCAAATGGGGCCGAATTAAAAGTAGTCCAGAGTTTCAGTATGTTAAGCTATTGATTTTTTAATTTTTTGTTATATGATTATGTGCTATTGGATAAGCTGTACATCCATGTTTGATGTTGCCTTCTTGTTATTAAGCATTGTCACTTTGGAATGTTAGCAGAATTAAAGTTTTTGAAGTTAAATTTGTAGAGAATTCAAATAAATTTTAAAACTCAACTGGATTTTGAGTGATGGCCAAGAGTGCCAAGACGCAGTTCTTGCCGCTCTCAAAACCAGCGAGTTGCAGATTCGAATCCTACTGACTGCATGGATATTTGCCCTTTACTAACATGCTTAGAAGAACAAGCAAATCCTCGGTAGCCTAACCCCCCTGCTGATCCAATGGTTATTTAATATCTTCAACACTGAAAAGGTAAAGGAGGAAAGAACTGGATTTTTATATTGATAGAAACAGAATAATATAGACAGTATATACTCAACTGGTAGCATGTATTTCGATATCCGTATATATGCTTGATATTAACGAAAGCATAAGTAAAGATCAAAATACAAAAGAACCTTTTGAAGCTTTCAGCATTTTTAAATTTCAAATTTGAAATTGGACTTTAAATGTATTGTATGTAATGTTATTTAATGGTTATATAAAATCATGTATTCACCTATATCAATGTAATCATGTTTGTTTTTTTTTTGTTTTTTTAAATTCATTTTTTAGGCAACAGATGTAGAAAATTTTATTAAACAGTCAACTGAAAGAATTGCCAAACATAAACTAGAAGTAAGTACGTACTGTAGAAAAGCATTGATGGAGATTCGTTGTAATGATGGTAGTGCTCTTACTATCATTTGGAAGATTTGTAACTAGACTTTTCATACATTGTAATAAGGAGTTTCTTCCTTACTCAATAATTGGCATGTATAAGTGCATAGAAGTAATCCTAACATAATGGCAGCAAAGTTCATATTTGTTAGAAATTATTTATTTATTTATTTAAATTTATTTACTTATTTTTTAGAAATTGTTTTATTTATTAATTTTTTCAACAATTCTTTAGAGAAAATTTTTTTTAATATATGCTTTGGCATGCTTTACATGCGACTTAAATCATCTCAAAGCGAAACCATATTTAAAAACTTGCATGTTTTTTCCTTCAATGTTTACAATGAAGGGTCTTGGAACATAATTCCAGTTTTCATATAACCGCAATTCCTTTTGTTGATAAGTCATGATCTCTTGTCATAATTACCAAATTCTATAAACAAGATCAGTCTAGTTATCAGTCTTTCTTTTGATTATATAGAATGCAATTTTATTTTGTATTTAATCAGGTTTTAAAATGAGCAAAGAGGGTATACTAAACAACAGACTTACCTTGATATTTAAAAAAAAAAAAAAAAAATCTGTATAAAATTTAATTTTGTTGTGCAGTCTAGATTGCAAAATATGAAGTAGAGCCAACTTAACGACTGATTGTGTGCAGTGTATCCCATAATGCAGTACAGGTATAAAGTCTATAACCTCTCCGTGTGATGATGAATTATGCAGGATTATAAGAATACAGTGGTACTGGCAAATCCACTAATTTCCAAATCTGAATAATGTG
Source organism: Rhysida immarginata (assembly GCA_023313115.1). Classification (NCBI taxonomy): domain Eukaryota; kingdom Metazoa; phylum Arthropoda; class Chilopoda; order Scolopendromorpha; family Scolopendridae; genus Rhysida; species Rhysida immarginata. The sequence goes on from JAHWFO010002456.1 coordinate 569,361, forward strand.
CAATCTTCAAATTTTGTCTGCATTTAAGCAAAATTGCTCATGAAACAAATTATGGAGAAGCCCCATAGGTCATAGTGCAGTATTTGAGTGATACAAATGTTTTTGGAAGAATGCATGTGCGAGTTGCCGATGAACAGCAAAAACTGAGATAAAGATTAACGAAGTTCCAGCTGTGGTGTATAATAAGATTTCCAAATTATAATTGATATTGATGCTACATTGTAGATCAGCCGTGGCACCTGCCATCCAGTTCTGTCAGAGGATCTCGACATATCTCGTGTTACACAGCACGTGGTCCTCACACACTGATCACTTTACCATCTGCGGTGACCTCAACAATCATGCTAACAAAGACTCCATCCACATTTATGAAACTCATCGTAACTGGGGATAAAACCTGGTGGTTTTTATATGGCCTGCAATTAAAGCCTCCATCAGGCACTTGGAAATCTTCCTCATCTTCACAAAGACAAAATTTGTCAGGACAGAAGCAAAAGTAAGGTAATGATGGAGACGTGTGTTGTTGGGGTTTGTTTTGTTTTGTTTTTCTTTTGGCTGATTTTTGGAATTGTACATATGGAGTTCATGTCTGGCAGTGTTAGCATGAGTGAGGAAAGATGTTTCAGCATTTTGCACTGTATTTGCAACTCCATTTGCCAAAAAAATATTATGCCTGTGGCCATATAAAAATTAGATTCTTTTGCATGATAATTCTGTCTCACTGGTCTGTTCTCGTCAACAAGGCTAGTGAAACAAGATGTTGTTACCTGATCTGTCTTGCTCTCAGACATCACATTGTTTACTTTTTTTTTTTTTTTTGTAGTGGACACCGCTTCGCACCGCAGCTGTAGGCCCTAATTAATTTCAATTGAAACGTGGTTTATTTTCATGTTATTTAAACACCTTTCTAAATTGTATGGTTAGAGACCCTTTATAATATCAGAGTATTGAAATCAAAGATTTCTCTGATAGTTTAATGGGAGATCATGTTATAACCTTGCCTTGTATTGGGTGTTTGCATAAGAAATGGGGTCCATCCATTGGCCACCTTATATTAGGAACTGTACTATAACAAATCTCTTATAACTGTTGTCCATGTTTGTTTGGCTTATGGGAATTCTAATGATTAATTTCTAAATTTTTTTTTTCTAGCTTGACAGATGGCTTAACATGATTCCCTTGCAACATATGACTATAGAAGATTTCAGGGATGCATTCCCAGAACAAGCATTTGATCCTCTAAACAAGCCCACTTTTTGGCCTCATACAGATGTTGACATAGAAGAGGAAGGTTCAGAAGCACATAAAGGACATTAGAATAGATAAAATAAAGAGACAATTTTCTGGTTTAGCATGAACTGTTTATCTTGTATAGATGTTTCAGAATATACATACTTAATAAAATAGATTTATAGAGTTGAGTTAAAATTCTAATAAATTGTAAAGAATATTTAAATTCAAAAACTGTCAATCTTGGCTTTGGTTTTAGAAATTTCTTGTTCAAGAGTTTCCATTTGCTGGAGTTTCTAGGAGATAAAAAAAAATAAATAAATAATTTGAAATTGAGATTTAATTGCTGCTTAAATTATTTCAAATTCATAAAAATATTACTGAGCAGACAGACATACCTTGAAAAGTTTAGCGTCAATGGCACTTGCGTAATTTTCAATGGCTGCTTGCTGAATTTCTTCTTTTTTTGCTTGGAAAAAAGAGTAAAAGTACTACATTACTTAAAGTAATTAAAAACTGGGTATTGCATAATTCAAAATTAATTTGTACTTGGCCCTTGAAACTCTTTAGAATTTGAAGGAAATGGATTAATTCTCATTGATTTTTGACCATAAGCCATAATGTTTTGCAATTGTTCCTTTCTCTGAATTGAATTGACTGAAATGAAACAATAGTTATATTTGGTGAATTGTCTCTGCCCTCAATTTTTTTTTTAAATTTTAAAGGGTATAATTACTTGGGGCAGAAAAAACGGGCCTGTATTGTTCTCTTTCATAATATCCTAATTTTTCAATTGTGTCTCGTGTTCTTATTCCAGTTTTTCTACCTGATAAGCATATCTTAGGTATTTGCACGTGTGAAACTGTAGCAGTTGGCTTGTTGCACCGAAGAGTGACTGGCAACGACTCTCCTCCTTTAATTAAAAAAAAAAATTCACTTTAGTGGAAGAAGTTCAAAAAACCATTATAAGATTCGTCAAACGTGACCTTTAAGGGTCCAGCACTATTTGACGTTTCATAATTCTTTTGCTGTGGCCAATTTATAGCAGGAATATATCAGTTGACAAGATGGGAGGGGGGAGTCTGGGGAGCATCTCCAGCTATGAAGTACAGTGGTGCCTCGCATAACTGACAGTCTCGAACATGCCATAATTAAGAAGTGGCAGATCTGTTCAATGACAATGCCATACACTATTCCAATCTGAAGAAGAGGGAGAAGAAAAGACAGCTTTTTCAAAACTGCCAAAAAACCAAAGCAAGCTGTGCAAGAAAATCAGGGGTAACTGAGTCTCTCACCCTGAAAACAGGGTACAAAGTATAAATATTTGGTTAGATTTTACTATGTGCCTACAGCCACTGTGCGATATTCTGAAAAGGAGGAAACTTATCAGCCCCACTTGGTTTTGAAAAATTATTTCCATTAATTTTTCCACGAATTACTCCCATGTTTTCATGGAACACGAGACATGTTATCACTGGTGTGGGTACACACAGTAGCAAAATTGAACTAAACATTTTTTATAAACTGTAAGTAGCGTTTTCTTAATCCTCTATCTCTCCTCTCCTGAATTCCTAATATTTCCAGCACTGGTGAGTGGTGTTCATATATTTTTTATTTTTTTTTAATTTTCTCCGTTTTTCGCTATTTTGGACCAGTTTCTGGAGCCGATTAAAATTATTCCAATAGTGACTTATGAAAAACGGCGTTTCGCATAAATATCATCCCAGAATAGATTATTTCTTTATTAAGCGCTTGTAGCTTCCCTAACATTGCATGCGCTGGACCCCTAAGATCATATTGGCCTGAAATTGATTTAAAAATTTCACACACCCCCCCCCTCCCCATCCTCAATAATTTTCAAACCTGTATTATATCCCAGTTTGTTTTATTATAAATTGTGGCACAGGCAAATTTAAGTAACAAAGACAAATTATTGAACTTCAGAACAGCGTTGAAGCAATATTGTATTTTATTAAGTAAGAGTATCATTCATACAATTGATGTAATAATATGTGAAAAGATGGCCTGCAATGATTAAAATTTGAGGAAGATATTCACGGTGCAATGTAGAAGGAAGAGAACCCAAACCATCAATAATCTGTAAATCCTACTATAGTGGCGGATCTAGAACTTAGTCAAGGGGGGAGGGGGGCTAATCAGGTGGTTTGGCTAATATAAGTTACTTCGAATAACCACCCCCTCCCCAGGGAAGTGATGGTCCCGAGGTCTTTCCTATACTGAAGTTTGTAAATGTAAATTTGTATAATTATTGCAGTATAAAAAATACTTACAATTTATCTAATTGATATAAGTTTAGGACCAATGGGGGGGGGGGGGGGGGCTATAGCCCCTGTAGCCCCCTTAAATCCGCCACTGAATCCTACAATGTATCTTAAACGATTAAAAATTTTGTTTTAAGAAGTTTCACAGTTTTCACACAATGTGTGAAATGTTCAATGTTAAAAAAAAAAAAAAAATAAAAAAAAAAATAGCAAAGCAGCCCATCTTATGTTTATTTGACATTTGCACACACAGTCAAAACAAAAAGCAAGAAAAAAAAAAACTGCGATAGAACAAGTGAATGCTTGTTGTATTGGCACGGGTGCCGAATCCCTAGATGTTGGGGACGACGATATTGGCTAGTCCGGTTGCATTCATGCATTGAATTTTTTACGTACCATCTCTGCTTAATAAGTAAGTGATTTATCTTGTTTTCATAAATATTTATTAAGGAATTGGCATGAGAAAAACACTTAAGTTTATGGTTGACTATTACGGAGATACTACTGTCAAAATCACTTCTACTACGGAGTAGAAGTGATTTTGCTACTGTGTATTTTAACCAGGCCTTAATTCGCCTAGGTCTTTTAGAATTTCGGATAAAACGTTTCGTTATACAACAATTACATAAACTTTGTGGGTCATGCTAACAATAATTATATAATTAAATAAAAGGCTTGAAATAAAGTAACAGATTGCAAAATGTTAAATACCCTTCCTAGTTCTTTGTTTAATAAATATATGTTAGAAATTTAGTTAGAAATCTTGAAAGAAGCGTTACGTAACGCCAGACCTGATCCCCCCTACCCTTCTGTAACGCGGTCGAAAACACCCCCTCAAGCGTTACGTAATTTATGGACGACCCCTTAGTCATGACCTACTCTATTATTACTCTGTTATATTTAAACGACATATAAGCAAAAGGGTATTTTTCCCTGTGGATTATTATATTTTTTACGATTTAATAAAGCAATCACAATTTTAAAAAAAAAATGATAGCGGGTAATGGCCAAAGTGCACAAATTAAGTTTAGACATTAAAATAGCTGAAGTCACATTATTGTGATTGTTTTTCTTCTTAATCTGTGATTGAACTTCTTTCTGTATTTTTTATTGGTTCGATTTTCCATCAACCATCAATCCCACATTTCATCACCTTATTTCAAAACAAGCCGAAGAGTTAAAGGAAGTAGTACGTGAAAGCCTAACAAAATTTAAAAAGTGTTTCTAGATTGATTGATACCTACTTTTTACTTTCTCGTTCAATTTCTGCCGCTGAAGAATAGTTAATTTGGCCTCTTTCATCAACACTAACAAACGAAACCAAAAATATGAGGAGAAATGTTTATTTTCTAAAAAGGGCTTATTGATCCAACTTCGAGGAGCTTTTCAAACCTGATAACAGTTCTTGCGTTTCTTTACTGTACTTAACTTGAGGTCGATACCAAAATCCACCACGAGCAACTCTTCCAGTGGAGTTTCTTTCCGCCATGGTTGGTAATCAATGGTTGTCATGGTGATACCACAATGCCATCCTGTTCAGAGACTGTTTTCTTCGGGCTACCCGCATTTTCATTTGTTATTGTTACCCATTTGTCATCTATTTGTATTTTTCTGTGATGTAAAAATCCTTATATTGTTAATTCTTCGTATATCAGTAACTTAATTTTACATATCATGAAACCGAATGTATCGTGAATTCAATTCAATTTAATTCAATCGTAATACAAATTCGCGCCAATTTGTGACATCATAAATTGAATTAGCGATATACAGAGACACACCCATCTTCTTATATACTAAAACTCTTGCGTGTATTTATTTATTTATCTGTAATTCTATCTCCTCCTAGACGGTTTGAGCTAGCGACTTGAAATTTTCAGGGCAGGCTTATCAATAAAGGACCTGCTCTATCGCCAAAAATGAGCCCCCTACGACCCCCCCCCCCTCCCCACTTTCTGGGGTTTTCATTTAAAATTATCTGCTTTTGCTTTGTAATTCCCCTCAACAGATGGTGCGGGTGGGCGAAGCCGCGGGTAACAACTAGTAAGTAAATATACACCCTGCTTTTCGAATATTGTCTTTTATTTCACAGTATCCACTTGAAACAAATGCCAACGTGCATATTAAAATTCAGTTGTCTCACCGCTTACTATATTCAAAGACTTAATCCAGTCGCGCAAGGAATCAATGAATTCCTTCCTGGGTACGTCACAGCTGGACGACAGTCAACTGGGCGATGTCAACTGGACGAAAACCAAATGGGCGATGGTAAAACTGGACGATAACCAAGTGGACGACGATAATTTTATAATTAAAAAAAAAAGCCAAATAAAAATACCAACTTTATTTTGCCGTCCGTTTTAATTTTAATTCTTAGTTGTATGCATTAAAAAATATCAATGTAATTGAACAATGTAATGAAATATTATTCAGTAAAACAATTTTGTAACTATCATATAATTTCATATATTTATTTATCGGACCATAATAATTTTTAAGTAATTTTATAACTTTATAAATTCTTCAATGAAAAAATTGCTAATGGAAAATGACTAATAAGTCGTTTCTGGGTTAATATAATTGGACAATGTTATGAAAAAAAATGGTTTAAATACGAATTGTATCACGCAGCATTTACCGTTGATAAAAATGCGAAGATTCTGTGGTTAGAACCTCATCTGAAACCTCTTTTTACATTAGTCATTTTGCGTACTTTACATACTTTCTTTTTCGAAAGTATTTTTATTGTATTTTTATTTTACTGATCTGATAGTATATTTATTAGAGTTGACTTTTGTCTCTCATCACTGAAGATGCCTTCTTGCTGGCCGAAATACGTATCCGATATTTCAAATCATCTTTAAGATTAGAGGTTCCCTCCAATTTTGGTACTTAATTCTGTATATTTATTTTAGATGAATCCTATATTTTAAGTCAGAAACGACGACAAATTTCCTTGAAATAAATATATTTAATTAAAAAAACATAATAAAATGTCATGTTGTGTTAGTTCATAGATATTAATATGTAATAATAATAAAATAATAAATAAATTAAGTTATAATAAAATTATTTTTTTTAAATTTGAAGTTTTAAAATATTTCTGTCGTCCAATGTCCATAAAAAACAGGATGGTAAAGTTTTTTTGTTTTTTTTTTAAGTTATAAAATTTTCGTCGTCCACTTGGTTATCGTCCAGTTTTACCGTCGCCCACTTGGGTTTCGTTCAGTAGACTATCGTCCACTTGACCAGCGTCTAGTTGCACTCGTCCAGTTGACGTGTTCCCTTCCTTCCTCTATTGGAATATTGACCTACTTGGCATGCAAACATTCTTAACAACTGAGAGCAATGGGGCAAAAAAAAAAACAAACTCTTCTTCAATATGGCGATATATTTTTCGGAGTTAATATTGCTCACACATTCCACAAGTTGTGAGTTCCAATTGGCATCCCACCCCATAACGAATATCGGAGGATTCTAGATGCTGTGCGGTGTTGCCAGAGACTTTTCAAGAAAAATAAAATACATGTGAAGATAACGAAATGATACAATGTAAATGGCATGGAATAGTCTAATGGCTATCAGCTACGAAGTTAAATTAGAGATTAGTACTTATAGAACCTCCTCCTGCCGCGATGCAAGGACTTATATAGAGCCCTGATGTCGAAAATTCGCAAGGCATTCTGAAGTTCTATTCGTGTTGTCTGATATTCTGACGATCCATCATGTCCCACACAAGCGGGGATCTTGGCTGGCCAAGGAAGAGTTGAACAGCACGTAAGCATTCCAGATAAATACGTCTTGTACAAGGCCGGGCATTATTTGTTGGTCAATGAGCCCTGGCAAAGGTAGCAGAACTGACCACAGGATGTTTTACTCGTATTGTTGAAACTGAGGGAGGGCGGGAGGCTATTGTAGGAGATGACACCCCAGACCATAACACTAGGAGCAAATGTTGGCGATGGTTTCCTTATCGGCCACAGAAATTTAATCGTGGAGAAGAATTTGCGTACCAAATGTCGTCTTGATCAGATTATGGTCTTCGGCGTGCTTCGATTTCTTTGCAAAAGTAAAGTTTTCGATAAAGGGATTACAGAAAAGAAGAGAAAAACTAAATAATGAATACAAGATATCTTATCATATGAGACGAAAGCCTTTTCCTGATTAAGAAAACTTATGCTATACGCATGCCTAAAACTAAGCTAAAACCAAGAACAGATGAAGGGGGGGGGGGGTGATTCAAAGAGGACTTCACAGCTTTCAAAACAAATAAAAATTTATTCAGATAACGTACAGAATCGGTTGAGGTGTCATTTTAGAGCAAAGCATATCAATTGTTCATCAGCCAGTCATTTTTGGTTCTATATGACTTCCATTCGTGATACGGCAGACATCCATCCTGAAGTCAATTTCATGCCAATCTCGAGCCAGTACGTCGGGCGTCACCTATGCAACTACGATGCAAATTCGATTACTCACCTTAGCAAGATCAATATGTAGCTGGCTCGGTGGCCGAGAGCGATAATGTAGCTGGTCTTATCGTTCTCGAAACCAGCGAGTCCGGCTTCGAATCCCGCCGGAGGGCATGGATGTTTGTCCCTTTTCCAACATTTCCTCTCGAGAGGTTGGCGTCAGGAAGGGCATCCGGCCGTAAAAATCATTGTCAAATGAAATAACTATAGCGATCCCATGCGAATAATGGGAAAAGCTAAGGACGAAGAAGAGCAAGATCAGCAGGTAGAGGTGTAACAAATACTCGATCTTTAATGAAACCCCATAAGAAAAAAAAATCGAGAGGGTCAAATCAGGAGAACGAGATATCTATGCAATTGACCGTGTTATGGCCTATCCACCGATGGTAAAGGGTTAACAAGGAAATTCCAGATTTGATGCTTGAAATGATGTGGTGCCCTATCTTGATTGTAGTGAATGCGACCTCTTAGTCCTTTTCGTCTAACTGTTGAATGGAGCATGTCCAGATTGTGCACGACACCATTTATGTTTCTTCCATGAACAAGAACGGGCCATACAGAATTGCTGATGAGCAATTTCATCTGCGTTAGTAATTGCTTGTATGGCTTCAGGTATAAACGTTGAGGTAATATGCGCCAAACGTTCGTTGTGGTATGCAACGAAGGGAGACGCTCCACTTGTCCACACTGAACGATGTCTGTCTGCCTAGGAGACGAAATGTACATCTGTGACGAAATAAAATCTTTTGTGGACAAGTGGAGCGTCTCTCCCTATTCTTCATCTTAAGAATAATGGATGTTTGTCGCGATAGTAGCAGAACCAGTTATAGCAGAACGCATTGGAGAACAAGGGATATTGGAATACATAAGAAACGTTTCTAGGCAACAAACAGAAAACATGTTGAAGTACACGCATAGAGTAAAATAAACAAATAAATCATTTATTAGTTCAGGTAAAGTTGCAAAAATTGAAAATCTGTACCTAGGATAATTTTGTGCAACGTTTGAAATCAAGGATAAGACCATAGGATAAGACTATGCTCGCCCTTATTTTTAAAATTTTCAGTGAAGAGATGACAAAAAGAAGGGGGAGGGGTTAATAATAGTTTTTGTGATATATATAACACCGACAGTCAGTTGCGCAATGTACTGCATGTGAAATGTTTGGCAGTTCTTCAGAAATTGGCTTAAATTCCCTAAAATTTTCTCGTTTAATCCTTCATTTCGGAGGTAACCTAAAAGTCGCGAATAAGACTAAAGTCAGAAATTTTATATTGCTCTACCGTTAAGACTAAATGGTATCCATGTGTCCTCTTGATCTAAATATTTTGATCTCGGGAAATCTACTACACTCGCTAGCGACTAACTGAGGGAATTTACTTGCCGTAAGTGTAGCCACCTGTCTGAGTTTGTTTAAGACTCATTTATCAGAAGATTCCAAATAAGGTGTTTTGGGCACTTAGCCTCGATGTACAATCAAACTCAAAACTCAATATTAGCCTGGATCAATAATAGCCTTGATAAAATGATTCCTGTTTAGCACTGATGCCAATCTCCACAATTGTTAGTCACAAGACTGCGCTGGATTTGAGTGGCTTCACTGCAATATGAGTTATAGTTTATAGTAATTCTCATGTTTTGTAATTTTAAGAATTAAATGTTAAATTAAAATGTTTATAAAAAGGCATTTATTTCTGCACAGCTAATTGATACTTTACTGATCCTCACTCCCCATTGCTAAAGTACGGTTTCACTGTACAACAGAAAAGGGATTTAACATGGTTTTAAAAATCGAGTATAATAAGGGCCCTTACGACTTTGTTATACAAATAATTATTATGGATCCTGTAACGATATACTGGAAACAGGGGGCTTGGGGGCTCTCTGCGACCTTGGTTGGTCTCGAGTAAGAAAAGGAAATCCACCTGAGGAAAAGGATGAAAAGGAAGAGTTGACAGGAAGTCGCTTCTCTGCATACTTACTTACTTACTTACTTACTTACTTACTTACTTACTTTTCAAACCCGCTTATCCGTTAGGGTCGCGGGGGCAGCAGCCCTATGGAGGATCTCCAGCGATCGCGATCTTCCGCCATCAGGCGCATGTCATCCCTGGTAATATCCAAGCGACTCGAACCCAGATTCTCCATGTAGTCTAGCCACCTGGTTCTAGGCCGACCCCTTGGTCTCTTACCCACCGGCTTGGAAAATAACAACTGCCTAGGAAGTCTAGTTTGCGGCATCCGTATCACGTGGCCATACCAGCGCAACTGAGATCTCTCAATGCGGAGAAGTAGCGGCTCAACACCTAAAGATTCCCTTATTGTGCTGCTGTACACTCTATCTAGTAGGGTAACACCTGCCACACCTCTCAGGAATCTCATTTCGGCCGCTTGTACCCGCGATCGCACTCTTTCGGTCATTACCCAAGCCTCATGACCATAGGTGAGAATGGGGACAAAGATAGATTTGAAGACGGAGAGCTTGGCTTTGTTACCCAGCTCTCGTTTCGTTACCACGGATCGCCACAGTTCACGTCTGACACAGCTTGCTGCACCGATCCGAGCATCCAATTCTTTCTCCTGCCGTCCATCACTCGTGAATGCAATCCCGAGATACTTGAACTTCTCCACCTGTCTCAATGAGGCTCCCCTAACATGGAGAGCGCACTGAGCAGGCTGTCTTGAAAGAACCAGAGCTTCGGTTTTAGCCACACTGATCTTCATCCCAGCTTCTTCACATTTGGCTGCAAACCGGTCTAGTGCATGCTGAAGGTTCGTGCGAGAAGACCCAAGCAGGACAAGGTCGTCCGCAAAGAGCAACCTCTCCACCAGGCAGTCGCCCACACAAACACGCTCATCGCCTCGGCTGCCCCTGTCTATCCAGTCCATAAAGATAATGAACAAGATGGGCGACAGTACGCACCCTTGGCGGAGTCCAACACCCACGGTGAACGGTCTTGACTTAATGCCATTTATCCGGACACACATCTCAGAGCTTTCGTACAGAGACATGATAGCAACCAGTAATTGCCCATCCACTCCATACTCTTGCAACACTTGCCAGAGCTTCTCCCGAGGAACCCTGTCATATGCTTTTTCGAGGTCCACAAAGCAAGCGTAGACCTCTTTTGCATACTCCCAGGATTTCTCAAAGATTTGCCTTAGAGCAAAGATGTGATCCGTCGTGCTTCGGCCAGGTCGGAAACCACACTGCTTCCCCGACAGTTTGGAGTCGACTATTTCCCGACTTCTCTTCTCCAGACACTTAGCGTACACTTTCCCAGGAATGCTGAGCAAAGAGATGCCTCGATAGTTGTTGCAATCTCTCTGATCTCCCTTTTTGAAGATAGGGATCACAATTCCTGTCTGCCATTGCTTAGGGGCCTGTCCAGATATCCAAGCAACCTGACACACCCGAGTCAGCCACAGGATACCATCCTGATTTAAGGCCTTTAACATCTCGGACCGGATTTCATCATCACCTGCAGCTTTGCCAGTCTTCAGGGACTTAATTGCCCATCTGACTTCTGTTTCAGTGATACTACCGTGACTATTCTCCGCTCCAAAGTGCACCTCGTATGCCTCAGTTGTTGTTGTCACCGGGTTAAGAAGAGATGCAAAGTATTCCTTCCACCTATGCAATACGCTCTCCTCCGTTTTCAGAAGCCTCCCATCTGAACTCTTAATAGTTTGTGATGAAAGAGACTTCTTTCCACGGAGGCGGCGCACGGTCTGCCAGAACACCTTGTTTGCCGAACCATAGTCTGCCTCCAATTTCTCCCCGAACTTCTCCCAGGCCTTGGCTTTAGCTGTTGATACTGTCTTTGCTGCTGCTTTTCGCGCCTCAGTGTACCGCACTCGACTCGAAGTTGACTTATTTGCAAGCCATAGCAAATAAGCTTCCTTCTTTGCCTTGACAGCTTCTTGGACTTCACCGTTCCACCATGCAGTCCTTTTCTCACCGCCCTGCGCCACACTCAGCCGCTTACGACCACAGCACAAAGCAGCCGAAGTAATCACAGCAGTTTTAAACAACTGCCACTCCTCTTCAACAGTACCACGATCACTGGGTAGTTCTTTGAAACTTGAAGATATGCTATCTGCAAAGGTCTTCCTCACAGCTCTATCCTCCAGTGCCTCCCATTTGATGCGCCAAGTTTGTCTGAACCTAGTATTTCGCTTGGTTGGCATGGATTCAGAGAACCGCAAAGTGCAGACAACAAGGTGGTGATCAGTTGATAGTTCTGCCCCTCTTCTCACACGAGTATCCAACACTGATCGGAATAAGTCAGCTGAAACAATTACAAAATCAATCAGTGACTTCTGGTCCATTGCATCCCTGTACCAGGTATACTTATGGACATCCCTGTGCTGGAAGAAGGTGTTTGTGATGGAAAGTCCATTGTTGCAACAGAGATCCAACAAGCACCTCCCATTCGCATTTAAATCGGGGTCACCATTCCTCCCAATCACGCCCCTCCACGTTTGGTCATCAGCCCCTACGTGTGCATTGAAGTCGCCCATCAGGATGACAGAATCTGCACTCCCTCTCCTGCTAAGAGCAGCATCAACTTCATCTAGAAAAAGTGGGTACTCTGCATAACAATATTAAATTGTGGGGATGCCTCACAGATTGTAGGGACTACTTTGCCTTTACTTTTTTAGAGAGTAGATCCATAATGATGATGACGTTCAATATCGTAAGCGCTCACGTTGACCACTTTACAGTGAAATGTTGTTCCAGCTATAAAATTTCACAAGGACGCTACAATCAGGAAAAATTAATTTTTAGAGTGTGTGTGTGGGGGGGAAGGGGGGTAGTTTTTCCCATTGAAACATACTCTGAGGCTTCCAGTAATTTTTCAAAGGATGTTGTCCTAGTTATTATTATTATGGCAAACTAATATTACTTCAGTTTTTTATGACTGTTAACTTCAGAAATTTCCAAAACGAAAAAAAAAATATTTATTTGATTTAAACCGATTGCATTTTAGCTGGTACTATGTGCATGCTTCCTGGTCATTTTCAAGTTGTCTGTACTTTTTAAGCCCAATGTTTTAAGGAAATTGCTCCGTAACTATAACACAATCCTAAATTCGAAATTGACTGTATGTGATCCTGATTTTCGAAAACGCCATGAGCTTCATAGAATTTTGAGAATCTGAATAGAGTTTCAAACGCTTTAAACATCGTGTTTATTTAGTTTTAATCAGACTGTCCCGTTCTTTCGTTTTCGGTTTGTTATTTTGTCATTATTAGCTGGCTTTCTAATTGATTTAATGCCCCTTCTTCACAGTAAGGGTCCCAGCTGCTCGTTGGTGCTTCACGTGATCGGAACCAGTCATCTTGATGACGTCAAACTACGTTCTGTGGGCACGTATCCCGTATTTCTCGAACGGAAACACGGAGTCACGGACACAGAAGGGATTTTAGGGAATGGAGGGAGAGATAGGATCCTGAAGTTGTTTTATGCTTAAGGCTCCCAGGGTCTTTAATCCCTCTAATACTTTTTTCTGATATACAAGTCACTTGATCCTCCCTCCCCTATCAAAGCTTGTTCTTCAGCCAGACAAAACTGTTTTGCTTCATTTTAGATGAGCGACGCCCTCAAGTTCGTTTATAGTGATACAGATTTAAGAAGCAAAGCATCAACAGAAAATTCTTTTAAAAATCTTACAGGAAAAAAAAAGAAAAAAAAAAAGAAAAAAGAAAAATATCGGTTGCCAATTTGGTTCTTGTAAAGCATTCTTGTAGTGCTGAGTTATAAAATTTTACAGTTAATAATACAACGCGCTCTATATACCAATACTAATGTCTTTCGTTATTATGTTTTACAGTCCTGTCAAGTGTTACACTCGAATAAGAATACAGTAGTATTTAATTCGAGATGGGAAACCGTATGCAAAGTAACAGAAATAAGCTTTATTTTAAATTTATTATATGAAAACGGACAAAAAATTCAATTCTTAATAATAACAACTTCAAAGCTCTAGTCTTATTAAAGGGTCATTCTGTTCTGTATATTGTAGGAAACCAAGAACAGATGAAGGTACGAAACTTCATCTGTTCTTGAGGAAACTCATTACGAAATTGAGATTTTCCTATATGAGCTACGGTTCCCTGAAATTCTCACCTCCTCGTCAGGCGCCATTTCGTGTTCTTAAACTATGATTTTATAGAGCTAGAATATCTTTCTGAAATTAAAATTTTAAACAAAATGCTCTGATGTTTAATAAAGCTATAATGTTTTGTTGTAATATGTTTCGAGTTTTATGATAGATTTCTGCATACTTTTAAAAAACTGGCATAAACTCTTTCAACTGCCATTTCATTGATACTCTACCAGCCATTTTGTGATTGTATGACATGAAAATATATATATTAAATGCATAGCGAGTTTATTACTTCATTCATGGATAGTCATAAATTTGTGACTGAACCAAATCCTATATCTGTAGACCAAAATTATGACATTAGTGTACATTTGAACACTCATAACATGACATTTACTTAAACAATGTGCGTTGTCGAGACCAATTTTTATTTTCTTATTATAAGAATAATTTTTAACTATTTAAGAATTAAAAAGTAATTAATTAATTAATTTATTTATTTATTTATTTATTTATTTTTATAAGTTAAGTCCTTAAGACCCCCTTCTCTTTTCCCCAGCAGCCATTTCGTGAAAACTTTCCCCCATTTCGTGAAAATTTCTTCCGCCATTTCGTGCCTACGTCACAGTGTTTTTTATGGGTAATATTTTAAGAAAACTTTTTTTTTTTCCCTCGGTAGATAATTTCCATTAAAACATGCTAAAACGGCTAATACAAATCTATCGTTGTCTGTTTGGTAATTTTTTCTCTGTTCTAGACTAGCGGCCATTTCGTGATTTAGTCAGATGACAAACTGCAGAAAAAGAAACGAGTAGTTGCACTGGATATTCCTGCGTTCATTATAAATTTCTACGGTTCGTATGTGACGCTCAAGAAAGGTCAATGCAAAACTTCGCATAGCAACATGGTAATCTTATACTATTTATTTAATAATGGCGAATTGAAAAAAATTAATTATATTAAAATAACAAGTTTGAAAATGTATGTATTTCTCTATTTGAGTTATTCAAATCACAGAGGCATATGATTGCAAATTTAAAAATATCTTGGCTAGTGTTACAAGTGTTACAATTTGGTTCGTTTCGAATTTCGTTCTTTTGATGCCCCTGTGAAATTATATTGTATATGCATAAAAAAAAGGCCGCTTAAAATTGTTAACATTTCCAATAAGTATTGGTGTCATTAGAAATGAAACAAAGATAGCGTTCGTTTTTCAAGATGTTAGCTTGTTCAACAGGGAAAGCTACTCAGAATCGATCCCATAGAAAATGTTGAAACAAATGAAAGCGCTCATAAGCGACCGAGAACAAAATGCGAGTGTTGTCGTAATCTTGGAAAGATTATCATTGTTTTAAAAATATTAATTTTCCATAAACAGGTTTAATTGACCGCATGCGCATCTTTGTTACGCGTTGGTGACGTCAAACGTGAAGTTTTTTTTGTTAGTGGCTCAGATTTAGTTTCCATGGTGAATTATATCGAAGCCAATCAACTTGAATGAGAAGTCAAAAATGTGCCTAAGTAAACAAAGCTAGCTTGAACCAGCTCCGCGAAAGGAATGACGCAAAATCAAATTTGGTGCGAGTGAAAAGTTTATCAGGGGTATCTCCACAAATTTATCCCTACTTCAATTTTAAAAACGACAACTGTTTTGTTTAGATTGCTTTTGTCAGTAGAATATCCACTTATTTTGCTTCTATCTCAACCTGGAAGAGGTGCAGAGATGAGTTGTTCTATCATCCTACATGCTTCCGTTGTCATCTCGGGTACACAGTCCATTTCTTCCAGACAAGTTATTCTTGCGCACCTTTTATTACAGTATTTAGATCTTTACTCCGTCGTAGGAATCAGTCATGAAATGACATTTATATTCCTGTTATTATTATTATTATGAAACAGATTCGAAAAACATGAAAAATAAAAAGATTCGCAGGAGAAATATTTATGTATATATAACTTGTGTAAGAATTATAAGGATTTCATTTAAAATATAAGAAATGAAAACGCGCAGGACGAGACACAACTGTATTAAAAATATAATTTCATTGTCTATACTTATAACTTATTAAATTTGACTTGCATATAAGTTTCGCTCACTCACTTCAATTAATTCGTTTAAAATTGACAAAATCACTTCTACTCCAGTGAGTTTGATATTGCGAACCAGTTCGATGACCGGGCGCAGACTTTCCAATTCAGAAGGTCGCAGGTTCGAGTCCCGATGCTCCTATATCCGTATTTGACACCCTATACGGGTCTAGAACCGAGGGTAGAACCCCCCTTCAGTTAACAAACCATGCCCCCTTTACTGAAAATGCGAAAGAGGACGAAACCCTCAAAACCAAACTCTCGTGTAATTATGTGGGGTAGCCAGGATTTATGTTGAAGAGGGGGGGGGGGTCAAATATACATATACAGGGTGAATACAAAAGTCTGAACCCCCCTTTTATTTTTTGAACCGAAGCATATATGTCAATTATGATGAATCTAATGAATAGGAAGCTGTGGGTGGCCTATCCCATGGTGCATTTTTCATCATCCCAAATATGCAAATTAGGACAGATTCAAAATTTATCTCAAAAACCGTAAGGGATAGAGAAAAAAAACCCAATGGGGAAGAATGTATAACATTTTTCAAGCAAAACACCAGATGGCGAATTGTACTACCCATCCTCAAGCAGCCATTTTTAATGTTAACCTACGGGTAAAACGGCGGTTTTAATTGAAGTTTTTTTAAGTACGAGGGGAAACAATTCAATTTTCAAAGATTTATTAAAATTCAATAATAAATGAAAATTGTTAAAAAAAATTGTTTAAGTGCCAGATAGATTTTCTTATGAAAATTCGCATAAAAAATACCGCTTTTTTTAAACATCATTTTGTTGAGCTACATAATTTATTAATTCCATAAAAATGTTTAGCCTTGCATTTTTTAATTTGAGAAAGCAATAGCTATTGCAAATTGTTAAATTTTCACTTCTGTTAAAAATTTTATTACAAATTTATTTTAAAAATTCATTTTAATTAAAAATAAGAACTTGTGAAAAAGTGATAGATATCAATAAAGATAGTGAGACATTTAATATTCTTAACATCACCATTTTTATTAATTCAGAACAAAAAATTGTAGTTTCTCCCATAGAAAAAATTTTCTTAGGGTGGATAGTACAATCTGCCATCTGGTGTCTTCTGATGTCTAAATTCTTCCCTATTGCAAACTTGTTCAGCATAAAAAAACAAACAAAACAAAAAAAAATCATCCAAATCGGACCAACCAATCACCCACAATCACGTGGTGAACTGTTTGTAACTTACAAACAGTCACACTGCACAAGGAAAACTGAATGTTGATATTTCCACCATGTAAAGCATGCAAATCAAAAAATTAACACAAATTACCATACTCACATTCACTTTCATGCGGAAAAGCAAA
>JAHWFO010002456.1:586990-602192 GCA_023313115.1 Rhysida immarginata
GATAAATTTTGAATGTGTCCTAATTTGCATATTTGGGATGATGAAAAGTGCACCATGGGATAGGCCACCCATAACTTCCAATTAATTTGATTCATCAAAATTGACATATCTGCTTCGGTTCAAATATAAAAGGGGGATTCAGACTTTTGTATTCACCCTGTATATATGAGAAAATTATGTGGAAATGTTTATTAAATACAAGCCCCATTTTTGTAGAATAAAGCCAATTTATTTCCACCAAAATCTACGCATCAATTTGGACATCTAGACACCCGACTTCGTCATTATTTTATTATTTATGTTTTACATCATTAAATTAATAGGAAGCCATTGATTATATCCCATGTTCATTGAAGTATAACTAAAATACTTCCAAAGTGAAATAATATAGTTTGTTTATAAGTTTACTTGCTTTAAACGGGAGGAGGCAACTGTGCCAACACCTCCTATAGAGAAGGCCTGCGGACCAAAGGTGTATGCATTGTTACATCATCATCAAGCGGCCAAATTTAGGGCTTATTATTGGTAGAAATACGACAATAGCCCCACCCCACCCCTTGGCTAACGCCCATGATCCCCAAATGAAGCCTCAATTTTTATATCATTTTTTAATATTTTTTTAGATTAATTTTAACGAGTTATACGGAAAATTACTGAAATTTCTCTCTCCTTATTAATTCTTTTTTCCAAGATTAATTTACAGAATTAATGGTTGTATGTTATAATCGAGTTAGTACGCTTTTCTCCTATAAAATATATATATAAGCAAAAAAGCAAATGAAAATACTTCTTTTAACTAATGATTTATCCATTAACAGTTGTTAAATTTTTATTTTGTTTTCTTGTTTCTTTTTACAATTATGTTATTTTGTAAAGGTTTCTTTTCCTCTTGGGGACCCACCAAACCTAGTGGCCTTAATTAAATTAGTTTAAATTGTACAATTTTCTTTTGTAAATAGCAAATTTATAAATAAAGTAAATAAATTAATTAATTGGCAGTCGCATTGGTGAGAGAATTGAATTTCGTTATGATAGAAACTATAAATGGAAACAGTTGACGATATTTCTAAATTTTAGTATTTTAATTTTAAATTGCGGGAATTTTTGGCGCCGGCAAATATATACATGTACTTTCATAATAATATACAGGGTGTATCAGGTTCGATGGTCATAAAGTACCTAGCGTGATCCTTTGCATGATACAAATTTAAAGTTCCTTATCGAAAATGTCTAAAACTCAAAATTTAAATTGCGTCGTTACGTCACTTATGAACTCTTTCCGCACCAGCAGTTTATGCCTAAATTCAAAGGGGCGATTACAATTAAATCGGCGGCAATTGTTGAGATGAAATGACGTTTTCGACAGGTTTTCAGCAAATTTCGCGTGATGTTTAGACCCTTAACATTTGAGTTTTGAACATTTTGCATAAGGAACTTTAAGTTTGTAATCATGCAAAGGATCACGCTAAGTACTTTATGACCATCGAACCTAATACACCCTGTATAATACTTACTATTACTTTAATATTATATGCTTTCATAAATATATAATTTCATAAAATGTACGGCGCCTATGCAATTAATTTCGTATGCAGTTACAAAATTCTACGGCCCCGTGTAATTATATTTCTGTGATAGTATGACCATATAACGTAGACATTGCAGATACATCATCAATCATAAAAGCAAATGTTAGATTATTATTTTTAAAATTTGAAAACTTGAAAATACCCAATAAGGAAATGCCAATATCCTCACTGTTAAGGATTACAAATGTTTAGTGGTCGTTAACTGATCGAGAACTAGCAACAGAATTTAAAAACTAAAATTAGAAATATTTTAAACTATTTTAATTTGTCGCTTATATCAAACTTTCCCCAATCTATAATCTTAGGAGGAAAACATTAAAAAAAATAAATCAAAAAATTCAGTAAATTTACAGATAACTCAAAACTGCGATCTTAAAAAAATATAAAAATTGACGCTTATTTGGCGTTGTCGCTCTTTGCACTTGTAAAGTTTGGGATTTTGTCCTGATCAATCTTGAACCTTTATCTGTAAACATAATTGCACGAATGAAATGCATAAAAATCGGAGAGAAAATTTAAAATGTTAAATAATCCGTATGTTTAGAAAAGCTATTTTTATTTATATATATATTTTTTTTGTGTGTCCGTGCGTCCCTAATAAATTTTAGCGCGAGGAAACCCCGGAAAATAAAATTATACTACTAAACATCACTTTATTATTATTATTTTTTTAAAGTAGTTTTTAAAACTAATTTATTTCCGAGTTTAATTTACGGAACTAAATTATTAGTGTGGAAGTATCACCACGGAATAAGTAATACCGTAGCCACCGATAAGAATACATGTACTATCAGTTCTTAGACTGTGGTATCACTTCATCCCTGTCTCAAAGGGAGAATAAAAATACGTAAGTTGTACTGGAGCGAACAACTGGCAATAAACGGCCGCATGAAAATAAAGTGCTAAATCGTTTCAACGATTCATACCAAGTTAATTAGCGTGAATTAATTGGCTGCATAATTTCACTTGCAAAATTTTAGTACAACCAAGGTAGGAGTTCATCTGCCCAATTTCTGGATAAATGAAGAAAAAATTCCGACACAAATAGCCCTTTTTAAAAATCCTGGATACGAGCTGAAGTAAAACTGAATACTAAAATAAAGTTTAATAGATACTAAAAAAACATTCTCAATTGCATCTTAATTGTACGAAAAAACTAGCACAAAATACTAATCCAGCCCGTCTACTTTAGTTTTTAACATCGATTGCCAAATAGCTGCAACATGGCTCTTCATATCAGCGTTACAGAAAATTGCCCGGATGTGGAAATTAAAACCTCGATAAGGCTTCGTTGGCTCCATCTATTGCCATAAAGCATTCAAATCCCATGTAATAAAATGTTCAAATTAAAATAAATAATAAATGAATAAATCGTAATGTGGAATTAATTTATGTAAATAAATGAACAAAGTCTAAGTGATACATTAATATTAAAAATATATTTATTTTTTGGTTTAACTTAAAAGATCCATTTCATTTTTATTACGTTTATCATTGAACGCTTAAAATATTAATTATCGAGCTGCACTGGTAACAAATTTATCAAATAAAAGTTGCACTTAAATTATTTTCTCCAAAATAAAAAATAGCTATGCTATTTATTATTAAGCTAGCACACTTGGGAAGAATTTATATATACATATATAGGAAATATGTATATATATATCCATACATACATATATATAGATATTATCCATATAGGTATATATGGGTAATTTAGACTTTTAAACTTTAAGCAGATTTCAAGTCTTTAACAAAATATCATTAGATATTTTTTCCATTCCTTTTTCAATAAAGAATGCACATAAATTAACCGAAGATAAAATTTCAAAATATGTCATTAATTTGTGATGATGCAAATGCACCTGCATAAGAGTGAATATTAAGTGAATAATACTTTTTCTTTATTATTCACTTTCCTCTTTTGTTTCTTTGTGTTGAATGTTCTGGTTTGTCTGATCATTTTCATACTCCACAAAATCATCAAACAAACTTGGCCATGCTTCGGTGTCGTCGTAAGTACTTAAGTCGTCACCTACAGCTTCGGTGAAATTCAAAAACATGTTCCATGTGTCTCGAGGAATGCCACGAATGTTGGGATGTTTTTCTAAAAAGTCGAGCCACCTCTCCAAGATGGGTGGCTCGTGCTGGGAGAATACCAACTTCCACAAACCTACTGCCATCTCAGAAGGTAATATACGCTGCCCTGTCTCAGTGTCCAAGCCAAATTTGAAAGCAAATCTGTATAAGTCTTTAAACTTCTCTTTATCTTGAACCTCTTGGAGCATTTCAGGGAATTTGTTTTGTAGTCCTTTTATGTTGTCCACTTTCAAAGTCTTGCAGCCAGTCATGAATTCCGATCTACTGAATTTGCACATTGTTTCAGCATCGAATTTCCATGCCAGAAGCAACACTCTAAATTCTTCGGGTTTGACATCCAAGTCTTGACAAAACCTTTCTATTCCTTCGGAAAGGATAGCATCTTCTGTCGTGTCCTTGTACTGGTTAAAAAGATTGTTGATTTTGGCTTCAGATATTTCACCTTTGCTCTGGCTGGACCTCTTGCCGTCGCCACTGCCAGACAATATTGGAGGGATACGTGGATAAAACATACGTTTCTCTGAAATGGGTCCACTGTTTCCTTTGCTGTTACTGTTTGTGATGCTATCACCAGAGGCGCCTAAATTATTGGATTCTGGAGGTAAACTACTACGAACTGAGGAAGAGAGATCGTTTTTGTCGGTTTCACCTGGTTTCGAATGATTCACTGGGCCTGCGTTATCAGGATCTTCGCAGCATGAAAGGCACTTCCCCATTGGTTGCAACAATTACTTTTGTCTTCAAATCTTGAATAAAAAAAATAGAAAAAGAATAAAACAAATTAAAAAAAAAAAAACAAACAGAAAAAGAAAACTTAAAAATATCGAACATTGTAAATATTGACAATTCATTCACACTATTATCACATCACTTTTTATGCAACGAGTATTTTAAAATATAATTATGAAAAATAGGAAAGAAAATTCCACAGCCTGGATTAAATCCAGGCTGTGGAATTATCTTCCCTATTTTTCATCATTAATTTGAACAGCTGAAGTATGGCGTACGATTAAACCCTCATTGAACATCTTATGATTTATTCTTTAATTTTAAAATATAACAATATTTCATCACAATATTTATAAGCTCATTTATACAGTCCACCATGAATGTCAAAGCTGATTTTGGAAGCAGAAGAAACTTGTACAATTTGCAGAAGGTGGACTTTGCTTTTCAATGACAGGATGTAAACACCTTCATTGTCATTATGAAGTGATAGGAGTGACAGAAAACGTAAAATGCTGCTCCTAAAAACTTTTGCTCCATATTTGAAAAAACTTTAGACATTTAAAAAAAAAATAAAAATAAAAAATGTCAATTCGGTAGTTCATGCATTACTTTTACAAAAGACAATGCTTTGATACCTGAGAAAGCTAATGCTCTTTTTTTTTTTTTTTCCCCCGTTTCATACAAAATGGTGCAGTTCAGGATTGATGTACCATCCCATTTGCGTCAAGACAGTGGAAAAGTAAACTTATAGATTAATTAGTGAATTATGGACCTAATTAGTTAAATAGGCGTGTCAACTTATTTAGTAAATAAATCCTGTAGCCTTAAATGAATTATGAGCTGTTATATAGGTGGTAGGAGGGGAGGGAAAATGGCAAATAAATATTTGGGAAAAGTAAAACAGAGTAAAGCAAAGAGGAAGTAGAGAGAGAGAGAGAGAGTTCTTGGGAGTCTCACCTGCCCTCGTGCCTGCACCAACTCTATTTATCATACTACCATCACCGTCTTCACTTCCTCTGGAAAGAAAATAAATTTAGTTAAGACACTGATAGATATATCGGTGTTCGACACCAATTGCAATATCCATAGATTTGATTTGAAGGGCATCGATCATAACATTTGGACTCACGGCGGGTGTTTACGGTTGATAAAAGATCTTTCAACACTGACAATTGAAAATAGCAGCGTTCGATGCTTTATCATAATACCTGTAATTGGCCTATCACACCATAAACACCTAAAAGTGTATGGAAACGTTATTATCGAATGCGCTTAGGAGTTTCAATCGAAACTCCTTTTTTAAACTACTGTATATTATTTTATACTGATTTATGACGTTATCAAATTATTATCCCGGATTCTTACACTTACTTCTAAACGTCGAATTCTTCTTACAATTTTTAGGCCTAGGTCAATGTTCTTGTTCTCGTAACATGAAACAAAGCAAAGCATCTTCGGCACCATATTTTCCGTTTCATTTATAAACGACTCACGAAGAATCGCCGTTTTAAACAGAAGAGCACAGTGCAGGCCATTGCTATTCGATCGCAACACAATTTGTGTGGTCGTTCTAGAAATATTCGACTACGAGTTGCCGCCGTCGCATTACTTAACGAGGCTCACTGCAGACAATCGTCGTTGCCGGCGCTTCTACTACAAAGGCTTTGGCGTGACGTCATCCGCGCGACCAATATTACCCAGCACCTTCCACTATTCTACTACACATTGTTCAATGCTAAATCGTGCAGGGAAATTGTTGAGGAGGGTTGGTGCTCGTAGAAATAGTTTCCCCCTCTGGCTTTAATTCTGTCCGACTAATAGAGAAACAAAGTATTTTTACCATATAGTTTAATTAGAATTAAAATAAAACAAACTTATAATATATATTTGTAACCTTCATGAAGTCAAGAATGCAAGAGTCAGCATTCTTTAAATCTACACTAATTTTGAGGGACTTCTTTAACAGCAATTACAAATTGGCATCTACAGAAGAAACCATTGCATTCTGGACACAATAAAGTTTCATTTTAAACTAGGCATTATCAATATAAAAATCACCAAGAAACTGTGGATAAAATAATAAAGGAAAAAGAGAAAACACTTTTCCACAATAAGATATTTAACGGATGCACATTTCAAATGGCTTGGTGAAGATGAACATTTCAAAACCTGGATTTTGTATTATGCCGAGAAGACAACGTGGCCGTTGGAAAATGGTGCATCTGTAAGCGGTATTAAACCTACACAGAACTGCTGCCACAATGTATGGAACATTGGGCATGGTAACGGTCTAAAATGCCCAATTAACATTGGGCATTGATTACTTAACACAGATGGGACATTATACAAATTTAAGGATGTCGCCACTGCTAGCATCAATCTTTTATGTATATTCAAAATAAATAAGCAATATAATATGTTGTGCTTTTAAAAAAATATTTTATGCATTAAAAAACTATTGAAAACATAACAGAGTATGTGCATTCCCAAAGAACCTTAACAGTTATCCTCCATGAAGGTATTTCATTTGTGCTGCATATATGGAAATGTCCCATCTATATTAACTAATCTATGGCATATGGTGTTCATGGTTTCATTAACCACAACCAGTGGATTAAACCATAAGAAATGGAGTTCAGCGACACCATCACTGCTGAAGTTCTTTGTCGGGAGAACACACTCCAGTTGATGTTATTTTCCTTCCTTAAGTCACACCTAGATTCAACTATCTGTCTATAAAAAAGGTGAGTGTGACTCGTTGCTCCCCATCACCTCATTTCAGAGTTGCATTTGTGAGCTGCATCTAAGTCTGTAAAAGCACTAGGCTAGCAAACATTTCATGCTGAGAGTGGTAAACTTTCAGGAAGCCCAACCTTTGTAATTAAAGCAAAGAACTTCCAATGAACTGTCAACAGCAGACACCACCACTTGATGGAAGTCCTCCTAGATTGTACTACTGTGGTATACCACTTTTGATGAATGGTTAAGACACATCAATTTCTATTAGTCAGACTGTGTGCTCTACCACTGCCCTGACATGTTTTTACTCCCATAGCTTTTCACTTTCCACTCTTAAATTGAGTAGGTTGAACTTACACCCTAAGGCACTTACGCTCAGGCTGCTGGTGACTGCTTATCTTGGAAGTCGCCAAGTTGTTTGGTTGGTGGCATGTTTTCAGTTGATACAATAAATAACAGATTCCATAATAAAATAAATACAAATAGTATTTGAACCAAGAACCATGATCTTAGAGTCTTATGAACAAAGAAAAATTGTACAACGTATTGAACAAGGACCATGAGCAAATAAATGTCTCATGCTCTTACCAATGAGCTACCACTGACATGCTGTCTCCAAGGTTTCCTAAAGATAATTAATGTTTTTTGGCAGTCCTATCATTGGGCCTCCACCTTGACTACCTTACAGCCTTTAGGGCACCTGGAGGCAGCTTTGCTGTCCCATGTCTGCACCGGCCCATTTGGTAGAGGCAATGAGCATGATGCTTGTGGTCCTGGTTTGAATCCAGGTTGTGGAATTTTTCTTCCGTTTTTTCCCCATTAATATCTCTGCCATATGTCTAGAGTATTAATTCCAATTTTAATTCATTATTTTCCGTGCTTCTCATAGCATCTTCTCTATATATAAGTCTTCTTCTAGTACTCCTTTCATCACTTCAAGATAATTCTCTAATACATGTATTCTTGATTTAGAGAACTATCCTCTCTGCTTTGACAAAGGATAGCCTCTATCCGAAACACCAGCTTTTTATTTTTTGATTTTTGATTTATTTTATTTTTTATTACTTACTTATTATATTTCAGGGTTCTTGTTTCTCGTCCTTCTCTCCTACATCGGTCCATTTTCCTTGTGGGTAATATGAATTACAGAAGGACAAGAGGAAAAGGACAAGACACAAAATCCCTGGAATAAACCAAAATTGGACACAGAATGGTAAGACTTGGAAAGAAAAGCTGATGTTTCAGGTAGAGACTATCCTTTGTCAAAACAAAATAAAAAAAATTCTTATTTTTAGCAGAGATGGCTCAAAGCGGTAAGCAAAGTAAGTGTCGCAGGAGAACATTGTAGGATGGGGTGCCAACCACGGTTTACAGGTTTGCATAGGGGTGCCGAAGAAGCTAGTGCTGCTTCTGATTTTTATTTGGCTTTGACAAAAGATAGTTGGTATCTGAAATTTCAGCTATTTTCAGGGTCTTACCACTCTGTGTCCAATTATGGGTAATATAAAATATTTATTAATTTTATACAATGCAATGCTTTTAATTTTGTTTTAAGAACTTGTTCTCAAACCTATAATTTCAGTGTTCTGGGCTGATTCAAATATAAGATTTCTGACTCTTTCTTTTATATCATTTGAATTTAAAGAAATTACTATTGTCTTCAAATTGCCTTGTTATTTCAACAATTACTACGACCTTATTACATTGAGAAGGTGGGAGCATGTGTCCGTTAGCGTAAGAATCTTAGTTATTATTTTTTTTTTGCCCATACATAGAAACAGTTTTGTTTTTGATATTGTTTCCTCTAGAAACTAATTATAAAATTATACTTCTTTTACTGCAATCAACTTAGAAGCACTGGATACATATTTTGGAGCAGTATCTTCTTTTTATTTTAGAAGAGAGTTTCTCTACAAAGTTTTTAGCACTGGAAACCTTATTTAGAACAGCAATATATCACAAGGTTGTTGTTGAATCCTCATTGTTCCATTTCTTATTTTTAGGATTTTATAATTTTTTACTTTTATTAAATTAAAAAAAAATCATTTTAAAAACTTTGAATTAGTCACAGTTTGAGAAACACTGCTCCAACATTAGCTATGGTGAGTAGATGATCTTTGTATCAAGGAAGAAATGCTCTGTGTGATTTGATCACTGCCAGTTGAAAAGCATTGCTGTGCAAAGCAATAATATGACAGGATTTAGTTTATCAAAAGGTAATAGGATCAGAAAAATTAAAAAAAGGCACTTCTATGATGATGACCATGCTGGAAAATTGCCAAAGACTAAATTCAGTGAAGCAATGAACAATGACAGTTATTATTACATTTCTATGCAACCAAATAGCCTCAAATCTAGTCATAAAGATATGGCATTCTCAAGGAGAGTTGTAAAATTCTGTTTTAGGACAATGCTTATCCCTGTTGAAAATCTGGGGATGAGATGTTAGAACACCTGATTTCTGAAAGTAATTTTCATTTGGACAGTTAAAAGAAGTGATTTAAGGCAACACACAAGGGACAGTCAAATAAAAATGATCGGTGAGGAATTGCAGACAAAGGAAAGGATTTATTTATCAGTAGTCCCCACCACTAGAGAGACATTTCTCCCATTGTGTCACAAAATGCCAGAGATCAGTGGCGTAACAGTCCGTCGGCTGGGAATAAGGCCAGTCTTGTATTGCTACCCTGACTTTTGTGTCTAACCCAAAGCACCACCCTGTTTTTCATTGGGTCAAGAAAAAAATGAATATCGCATTGGGAGAGGTCAGGATCTAGGGCAGCTATTCTAAGACTACCCCACTTGAAGTATACCAGGCTTCCTTTATAATGTGTGATTGTGCATCATTGTGGAGGAGGATGACCCCCTGGAATAGGAAGCCTGGGCATTTGTTCTTGATTGCCGTCACAGGGTATCGGAGCAGTGGCGGCTCGTCCATAGGTGCTGCAGGGCTGCAGCCCCTCCAACTTAAAATGAAAGTTACATTTTATTATCGCTATTCTTAATTTTTTTTTTTATATTTCTCTAAAAATCATTATTTTCTTTTTGTGATAAAATACCATTCGAAAGCAAATTTTGCAGTAGTCCGTGTGCTATGCGAGCTTACAAATTCTTACGAGCCGCCACTGGTCCAGAGTCCTCTGTGATGCATCTGTTGGCTTGAACAAGCTCATTCACCTTCTCAATACTCATTGGAGTAAAGACATAATGCACCTGGCCAGGCCTCCACTTGTCCTCCAAGATGTTGACCCAGAACAAAAGCGTGCAGGCATACTCTAATTTTTGACTCATTCAGACAGTTTTCCCCATAAACAGCACTTATTCGACAGCAAATTTTGACCATCGATTCCTTTTCTTCCATCAAAAAGCTAAATTACTACACATACTTCCATCTTGCACACTTCGAGTATTCACTGCTGCCCAGGCAACAACAATGGCACGTCTGTCAACTGTTGCATATGCCCCATTGCTCTTGATTAGGCATAATTTTGAAATGGCGTAAATCGAGGGTTACCTGATTCTTGATATGTCTGTTCATTTTTGACCTGCCCTCTTAATTGGTTTTTCAATGAAGGAAAAAAAGTCAGCATGAAACCAAGATTTGTCAGCTACAGAGATAAAAAAGAAGATTATATGGATACTATAATTTTTTCTTTCTTTTTTTTCTTTTTGACATTAACATGATTAATTTTTTCTAACAGATGATCTTTCATTAGAGATTTTTGAACATTTGAAAACTTAAAAAAATTCAAATTTTCTTTCACCATGTAAATTTCCTAAAGATGTAATTATGAAATTTATGTATTAATGATTTATGAAACACATATAACCAATATTAATTTATTTTTTTCTAAAATAAACAATTAGATCAAAATATGTCAGCTATTAAACTCTAACTTTCTTACATATTGCTTCATTTTGAATTTTTTTTTTTTTCAATATACAGTATTTGTATTTATGCAGTACTAGACCATCTCTTTACCTCTTTAAGGATATTCAGTTTTGATACTTTAACATGAACTTAGTATTTACTTTATTTAATATATAGTTCGATAAGAAATGTTTTAATTTGCATATCACCTTAAGCTATGCCATTATCAGTATCAAGGATAAATCAAATGCGGCAATAAGGACAAAAAAGCTTTGCGGAAAAACGATGAATGAAACAAGAATTGAAGATGCTTTATGGCAAAAGAGCAACCATCAATGCCTTGACAATGGACTTATACAGGGTGGTGCAAATAAAAGTAGCCTCGCATGAATTGCTCTTTTATTCATGTGAGGCTACATTTATTTGCACCACTCTGTATATACTGATGATGAATGTAACAGAAACTAATGCCTTCCAATCGACCAAAACTTTGAAACAAATCAATTTAACCTTGCATTCTTTGTCACAAGGTAAGTTTTAAAATATGACTAAGAAAATTGAACAACTGCTGCATAGGAAAAATAAGGTGACCAAAGAAACTAACTACACTGTCATATCAATGAATTATGACCAGCATCCCTTCAAGGCACATGCATGGTTCGCCCCAACAACGATTACACATTGCAAAATTTGCATAACAGGCTGAGAAAGCTTTAAAGCTGGTGCATCAAATGGCAGGTGCACGAGCCTCAAGATGGGTAAACGTCCGGATTTAACGGACATCCAAAAAGGGATGATAATAGGCTATCGCAGCAAGGGTGGCACCATCTCCGAAACGGCACGATTTGTGAACTGTTCACGGTCCGCTGTAGTGAAGGTGTATAAAGAGTGGACAGCAGGGACAGAAATCGCGTCCCAACGCCATCACTGCAAAGGATCACGAGCCATCGACCAACGGGGTGAGCAGTGCCTACAACGACTCGTAAAAGGTGACAGGAGAGCTACAGT
Organism: Rhysida immarginata; assembly: GCA_023313115.1. NCBI lineage: Eukaryota > Metazoa > Arthropoda > Chilopoda > Scolopendromorpha > Scolopendridae > Rhysida > Rhysida immarginata. Next base: position 599,027 of record JAHWFO010002456.1, read on the forward strand.
CCATCAACTGACCACCAGATTCAACAGTGGTGTTAACAGACGTGATCCGACATTAACGTTGAACGCACCCTGCTACGGATGGGCCTGAACAGTCAACGCATGGTTGCTGCACCCATGTTGACCAGGGGTCATCGTCAACGACGCCTAGACTTTGCATGTGAGCACCGCCATTGGACCACAGACGAGTGGGATAAGGTCGCCTTTTCCGACGAGTCAAGGTTTTTGCTCCATAAGATTGACGGGCGATGGCGAGTGCGTCGTGAACGCCATGAAAAGAGACTGCAGGAGGCTATTGTGGGCCGGAAACAGGCTGGTGGGGGTAGTGTGCATGTGTGGGGGATGTTCTGTTGGGAGCAGTTAGGTCCACTGATTCGTCTAGAGGGCAATTTGAATGCCTCTGGCTATCTGTCAATCTTAGCGGGCCAGGTGCACCCGTACATGCTCACGATGTTCTCCCAATGTGATGGCGTGTTCTAGCCTTCTGGATTGGTTCGAGGAACACTCTACTGACTTTTGAGTGCTCCTTTGGCCCGCTAATTCGCCGGACATCAATCCAATCGAACATCTGTGGGAGCACCTTGTGCTTGACCCTCCACCTATGACTCTCGAAGCTCTGTGGACAGTGCTTCAAGTGGAATGGACTGCCATACCATTGGACACATACCGCGCACTTCTTGTGTCCATGCCACAATGCCTAGCAGCAGTTATAGCGGCGAAGGGTGGCTACTCCCATTACTAAGCGGGTGGTCATAATTCAGTGATATGACAGTGTATAAACTGTGGATAAATAACATGATGGAAAGAAAGATTCTCTTGTCCACAATATAAAAGTGTTTATTAATATATAGTTCTCACACTGTAAGGTGAAATGGAAGAGTTCACTTTATTGTGCTCAATAGGTAGGGACATCATAGAGATAGTATACTTTATACCCTCATGTGCGATCTGTGAGCTGCTTTTTTTCACTCAAGCCTGCTTGCAACTGCTCGTTGCAAGCCTATTGTTGAAGTGCCAGGATTTAAGAAAATTAGAGCATTTTCAAAAATTTTCCTTACCTATCCCTACCTATTGAGCACGATAAAGTGAACTCTTCCATTTCACCTAACAGTGCGAGAACTCTACACATAATGTATTTCAGTTGCCCTGTGACCATCTTTCAGTGCGATTGAAATATGTATGTGTACATTAATAACACTTTTATTGCCGACAAGAGGCTCTTTCTTTCCATCAAGGTGACCAAAAATTTGTGATAATGTTGTTAAATTAACCAACATAAAATTCAACAATGAAATGAATTTATTGAATGAGGGGTTAAAACAAGTTCATACCACTGCCAAAGGCAAATGTAGCCATTATTACTAAGAACATCAAATTGATTGCTTTGTCATTACTGAACAAAGCAAGGAAATACTGTTGAATGGAACTAACTATAAAGTGAAAACCTGTAGAAATCTATATAAATAAAAGGCAATGTTCGTATGTGTGCACCCTATAGACTCAAAAACTACTCGACCGATCTTGCTGAAACTTCAGTTTGTTCTAGTTATGTCAGAAGTGTTTAGAGTGGTTTGAATGAAATCCAATAGATAGCGCTGTTGTTTTTACAATGTTAATTGAAGATTGGATATTTTTCATATTTCGACTGCTGTTGAATATCAATAAAACAAAGTGCATTTAATACAATTTCATACAATTTTAATTTCACATACATACCCAAATTTAGCAATAGCCAAATATTGCTGGGTCGGCTAGTTAGAAATATCAGGTACTTATTTCGGATATGTCCCCATCCTCGAGAGGTCCAAGAAATGTGTATCTGGTATTTCTAATTTCGAATAGAGATTTTCACACAGTTCCATTCCACAGGATTTCTTCATTGGTTTGTTCACTATAGCTTCTTGACTCATGTTGAATTTTTTTCTTTAATTTGTTTTATAGAAAGGTCTTAAGGAGGCACTAGCAGATTTTAGGATAAAAATCTGCTAGTGCCTCCTATTGCATGTTTTGCAAAATATTTTGTATTTGCACTATACACACCTATATTGCACCCTCTGAGATCTGCATTCCAGGCAACTACCTGGTTAAGTTACTAGTATGATCAATAAGTTCGGAGGTTGGCCTTCCTAACTGATATGATGTATTTTTATCACGTGTTATACGCAACCACCTTCAGAGTATTCCCCTTCTGCCAACGCAAGTAATTCTCCCAGCAAAACATTCCTGGAAGCCTTTGGACGAGACAGTCTTCAGGGCAGCTGTCGCTGCTTCCTGGACATCAGATGTACTCTTGAAATTGTGTCCTTTGAGTTCGTTTTTCAGACGGAAGAACAAGTAAAAGCAACACCACCTAGACAGAAGGCCTGTTAATGGAAACTTCATACATTGTTACATCATCATTAGTCGACCATTGTTATCCTATTTCTGCAAATAATAAGCCCTAAATTTGATCGACTAATGATGTATATTCATTTACTATGAAACCCTAAAGACTTCTTACACCCTTTTAATTTAAATCTTCCTTATATTAAATGACCGGTGATTTTTTTTTTTATTTTTTCTAATTCTGAATGAGGCAGTTGCAACTCCATAGTTGTACAAAAGCTCATCAACATTACAGTGCCTATTTATCAAAGTATTGTATTACTAATTTCAAGAACAATAATTTTACTTTTCCAAAATCTCTTACATGTGGCTTAAACAATTTACTATCAAGAGACAGTTCACTCACTGCACAAATGAGATCTAAAATAACATGGAACAAATCAAAATATTAGCATGATAATCGACATTTTGACTGCCTTATTAAACAAATATTGCAAGCATAGTTCCCTCTAAGCTGCACAAGTGTGCAGTTGTGCCTAATTTTAATGGCTTTGCAATCAATTGCAGAGAGAAATATTTCCAATACACTCAAAATCAACTGACACAGAGCATCTTTATTAAGTCACATGTGAATGTACTGTAGTCTTAAAAAAAAAAAAGCCCCCTGCACTGAAAAGCCATCTGACCAAAATACATCTATACTCTGTGCAATAAAAGAAAAAACTGGCATGGTACCAGAATCTGCTATTAGCCAATAAAAAAAAAAAAGAGGCAATTTTCTTTTCCTTCGTTTTAATGTGACAATTTTCTCGATGTCAGGTAGAATTGTATTCCCCCCCCCCCC
>JAHWFO010002456.1:602292-648104 GCA_023313115.1 Rhysida immarginata
ACAACATATTCTCCCACTCCGGTTTAAATACTGGTTCAGTGATTTTATGCTTTTTCGGAATGTGCACCATGTTATGCGAGACGAAAAACAAGCAAGTATCAGTAACGAAAGAAATAATGCCTCATTTAATGCAATCCCCTAAAGTCTGGCAACACTGCATAGGAAAAACTACACTCACTCCCCTCCTGAGTTTTGGACTATCTCCTCGGCTTTACCTGTGAGCTTTGCCCGCGAGAATTTTATGTTGCATGCGGGCGACGTGCACGATTTGGACAGCCCTGTTCATGAAACGTCATTTAGTCTTACATCACCTGGAGTGGTCGTTGTTAATCGTATTTCTACCAATAATAAGCTCTAAATTGGCCTTCTTATGATGTAATGTATGACGTTTCAGTGAGCAGATCTCTCTAGGAGGTGATGAGAAACTTCACCTGACCATAGTAGTTCGAGTAACAATGTTGGTTTGGTTTGGTTTGGTTTATTAGAAATTTTGGCGTCGACTGCTAAAGTCATTTTGTGCCTTTTACACAAGTTATATCTGTACGCACCCCAGGACAAACAAACATCCATGCCCACGGCAGGATTCAAACCCACGACCAAGCGGACTTGAGAACTAGAAAGCCTACGCCCTAGCCCTCTCGGCTACCTGGCCGGCAAGTAACAATGTAACTCATCTTTGTTTCCATTTTAGATTTTAAGTCAGTAATTTATCATTTGTTGGAAACAATAAAGGCTGGACTGCTATAGTCAGGTGACTTTTCTGTGCCAGGGCCTGTCTTTTTCATTGGCCTTGTGAAAGTATCACGAGGCTCAATTTTTACAAAAAAAAAACCGTAACAGAATTCAGTAAAAGAAACAAGAAACATGATGAATACTATAAAGACTAAATATCGAAACAGGCTCAGAATTAAACACCTGGGTGACCTGATGGCAGCAAAGTAAACACACATGAAGTTTATAAAGAATGAACTTCTATGACAGAAATAAAACTAAATAATGTTGCTAATTGCTTTAGTTTTGTTTTTTCCATATGAACATGTATAGAACGTTATTACTTTTTATATAATACAGTCCTAACAAAAAACCTGCACAAAATTTTGTTTGAATTTTTTTCCCATATTCGATTTTGGACAACGCAGCTCTCAAAAAATTTAAGAGGGAACTGTGATTGCAAGATATTCAAACCAATTAAGGTCTTCATTTCAGGTCAACTCTATCTAAAATTAAGACCCTACAAACCAGACAAAGTAAACTTTTATCCATTTTAAGACTTGATTAAAACCCATTAATAAAGTTTTTCTCATGTCCAAGAGTTTCCCATTTTAACTTTTTTGATGCATCTTAATGAAGCTACTGCTGGTTTGAATGCACCAACTTTCCAGGAACACTAAATGAGAAAGAACTGTGTTCCTAATTCAGAATTTGAGCATTACACAAGGTTAGAAGTTCCCATTACAAATCTGCACGATTTCAAAACAAATTAAGGGGACGTGATTTTTCCCTGCAAATGTAGCTTCTAAATAAAAGCAATCTATAATGGCAATATCACTTAAATTATTAATGCATATCACAATTACTATCTATATGATGCAGTAATTGAAAATTTTCTCCTCAACCTCTCTAACACCTTTATCATTTAAAATATGGTGAAATTCATGTTTTCAAGTCTCACTACATTAAAGGCTAAGCAAAAACCACGTGGGAAATAAAATTTTCGTTAACTTAATTGGGTTTTAAAACACTTAAAAAGGGAAAAAAATTCATCACAAAGTATAGCCAAACGTAAGATCTAGAGCCCCGAGTGAAATTACTTAGTCAACAAAGTAAGGAAAGTAACCAATTACAACAAAAAAGACTGGACCTACCCATTTATGAGCACTTTGCTATTCAAACGTGTCTAAAAAAAAAAATAAGCACCAGACATACTGCTCGATGAATTTCATGGACAGAGGTTGGAAAACCAATGTCAATAACAAAGAATAACATCTTTATTGTTGTCAACATCATTACATTAAATATACATTTACGATACTTTATTTGCCAGAATAGATCCAGACCTTGAATTTAAACAGACCTCCCCCTTTTTTGGAGATTTTAATGAAAGAAAAAAAAATATGTTTAAACCGAAAGCCAGGTGCAGTGTTTATTTGCACCAAAGTGACAGTCTACTCCCTGGTATCTTTTGGACTCTAATTCGTGTAGAGTAACACCTGAATAGCACAACATACCACGGTGCTCATATTGTGCAGGAGTGGTTGCAAGAACATGAGGGAAACTTTACTCCCCCTTCCATTAGTTGAATTTTAATCCCATTACAGTTAAAAATTATTTCCAGATTAACACGTTTATCTTATAAATAATGGAAGGGCCAATTATTTAAAACCTATCAATTCACATTACTGAATCACACAGTTAAGGCCATTGTAGATCTTGAATGCTTTGAAAGATAACGTGAACGGGATCCAAGTTATGTTCAATAGGAAAGGAAAGCTAAGTAATAACTATTTTAATAACCTAAGTTGTACACAAGCATAATCCTACATGTATTCAGATGTTTTTACTAAAACTTTCATCAACATGAGCTAGTTTATCCTGAAATAAGCAGACATTTCACTGTACACTTAAATCTTCAATTCATATGTAAACTTTTACAAAAACAGTCTTGCAACTTTTCCCCCTTATCACCTGCCAATTTATAACTTATGCAAGCTACTTTTAAAGGTGTTGGAAAATCAAATGAAAAAAAAAGAAATGAACTTCATGGATTTTATTCATCAATACATTTAAGGCAATGCTACAAGATATTTTCTATTGCATCAACAATATTCATTTAATAATAAATGAAAACAACCATAGTTTTTTTTTTTTTAACTTTGCAATTTCATAAAAATATATGTACTGCCAACTGCAAAAAACATCACTTAAGATAATGCCAGGCTTCATTTATTCAACCGAATCTTCCTTACAAACTTTAAAAAACAAATCTATACAAAATAAATAATGAAAACCAACAAGAAAGGTGAATAGAAAATATGAAAGGTTCCACATGTACAATAAAAATCCCAACTTAATTTCTAAGCATATAGTGGGAAGGGAAAAAAAAAAAAAAAAAAAAATTTACATGCCAATTAGAGGACATGGGAATGTATTAAAAGGGGTTATCTTCAATATAAATAAATCGGTTTTATTTTGCTCTTAAAAAGGTAAAGGGGAAAAACAAAATGCCCTATTTTCAAAGAAATACTTCCACGACTATCTGAAGTCCTAGACAAAAATTATCTCTCTTTATCCTTAGGAGACTTGTCGTTCTTATCCACATCATCCTTTTTGCGTCTCTCCTGGGATCGTGACCTGTCACGTTTTCGATCATGGCTACTGTCTCGTGATCGACGCCTCTCCTTTGAACGTGAACGCCTGCTAGATCTTGAACGCTTTGAAAGAGAACGTGAACGGGATCGTCTTGAGCGGGAAGAAGAACGAGATTTCCTGGAGTGGGATTTCATTTCAGACGAACGGGATCTTCGTCGCCTTTCACGTGATCGAGACCTGGAACTATGGAAACAAAAGAAAAATTACTTAAGAGAATGAACAGAACAAAGCAATGCTAAAAAGTAACTAGTATTTTTTTTTTTTAAATGCAGAATTCTCGGAGTCATATCACTTTAAATTGAATCTCTGCTGCAAAGCTCTAGGTTAGTTTTTAGCAGACCAAACTCTGAAAGATCAAGGTGTATTGCTAGTTTTAACCTTTTAAGATGGGCTTTTAAAGCAACGGTGCATTATAAACCACATCTATTATAAAGAAAGTATAGCCCACATCTGCAAATACAGAAATGTTCATTTTGGAGGCTTCCTGGATTTTTGATTTTTCATCATCAATAAGAGAATTTTACAATATACAGAAAAATTGTAGAGCCTAATTCAAGTCTTCAATATTGTATAGTGTGCCCAAATGAAAAGGCGATTTTCATTGTAGCGCAGTTTTATCTAATGGAAGTTGGTAAATACGCTTGTCAATAGACGTAGTGTCATCCCGGCTCCCCATGTCCCAAAACGGCTGTCTCTTAAAGGCCGGAAAAGTGATGCTCAGTTTCTTTGTCGACAGAGAAGGACCCGTACTCCTTGATTGGACAGAATGGGGTGGAACAGTTAATGCTGAACAACATGTTGCTGAAGCTGAAACAGGCCATCGAAAATGAGCGGAGAGAGAAACTCTCAATGGAGTGCTGCTCCAGGACAACACTAACCCCTGTATTCAGAATGAGCGCTCATGCTCTTGCTCAAACTATTGTTGAGAACGAATTCAACAATATGAAATTTGTATTCAACAAAGGTCCTGAGTAAGAGCAAAAGCGCTCATTCTGAATACCGGCCTAAGCCACTTGTGGCCAAGAAGACCCTCCACCTGCTAGAAACATTTCGATGGGAAGTCCTCAAACATCCTCTGTACAGCCCCGACATCTCCCATGTGACTCCCATATTTTCGGCCCCTTAAAAAACAAACAAAAAAAACCCACTAACAGGTCATTGGTTCACCTGCGACAAGGAAGTGTAGAACTCCGTGAAGAAAGGGTCCATATGCAACCCAGGAGTATCAACACTGAGGCTATCATTCACTTCTTATGCTCTGAGATCAGTGCATCATTATCAAAGGCAATTGTGGGTGTTATGTTACATATTAACTGTATGTCAAATATGCTGTGCTTAAAATAAGTTTGATATAACCATAGTCTTCTTTTCATTTGGGCACACCTTATATACAGGGCGATTCAAAATTCAATGTACAAACTTTTAGGGGAGATAGCATGGGTGTTTCTAAGCAAAAAAAAGTTCATATGAACGAAAACATATGAACAGAAATAAAAAGATCAACAATTTAATAACTCTGGTTCTATACAATCTAGGATGATGAAATTTATGGGGGGGGGGGGGGGCCCTAATAGGGTACATAAAACTGTGTATACAGTTAAAATTTGATCAAATTTCAACGTGTAGTTTCAGAGTTATGCACTCAACATCGTAATACGCGTTGGTTGGTACTCGGATGCGAGCACTGTTACAATTTTGAATGCATAACTCTGAAACTACTTGTTGGAATCCGATCAAATTTTAACAGTATACAGTTTTATGTACCACATTGTTCCTGTAAAATTCATTATCCTAGGAGTTACAAAACTTGAGTTATTAACTTGTTGATCTTGGTGGCAGCATTTTTGTTTCTGTTCATATCTCTGTTAGCGTTCAAATTTAGACCTATGTGCAATGAACTTTTTTTGCTTAGAATCATAAAAATTTTTTGCTTAGAATTTTTATACTACCTCCCCTAAAAATTTTTAACATTGAATTTTGAATCACCCTGTATATTGATAACGTTTTTGCATTAAATTTAGAAACTCCTTACTTTTAGGACTGGATTAAACAATTTTATATCTGAAGCATTAAAACGTTTATTACAAACAAAACTGCAAGACTTAAGACACAAAAATCTAAATGGAATACATGATACTATTGCTTTTCCAATGTAAAAAAGGGAAGAAAAACTTCCACAACTTGGACTCTAAATTAGAATGGAAGTCCTCACGGGCCTATTGTAACTACTTGGTAGTTCACAGTCTGCGGTAGCGCAATTGCTAAGAGCTGTGCCAGGGAAAGGCATGGTCTCTAGTTAAGAGACCAGATCGTGGAATTTCGCCCTTCCCTTTTCTACTTTGTAATTATGATTTTGAAGAGTTCCTTCTGTTTAACTATCTTCACAACAGTTTTTATTCTCTGGAAGAGAAATTCGAAGATAATATATAGAATTAAGAAGTGTGATAATTCCAACATTATATGCACCAGCTTCAGTGCTGTAATCGTTGTCATAGCAATGGATGAGAATAGCATTAAGGACTACTCAGTCTTCACTTATTCCATTGTAAATTTTCAAATCATGCAAGTTTAATTTATAAGAAATATGCAGTAATTACAAGTTTTCTTTTTATTTGTTAATAATAAAACTCCAAAGATATCAATGAGTATGCTTTATACACTGTCCAACAAAAGAAAAACTGGGAGTGTAATTAAATTTCCTATTTCAGTTTGTTTGACATTGTTGCTAAGTAAACAATATTTAACAATTGAAATTTGAAATTTAACTGGACATGCCCAGTTTTTCTTTCATTGGACAGAGTATAAATGCAGTATACCAGCGAGATTACTTTAAAAGGATTCAATATCATATATACGAATTTTATCCTATCTTTTAGGTACATTAACATCAGAGCGTAATACACTCACTTCTGAGAGTGCATCGGAATCCCTGTGAATAACTAAAATGCACATTAGAATTGTCAGAATCAAAATTTAAATGTGTTCCAACAGCTAAACTTGAGGATACCCTGAAACACTAAGAAAAGTATGAGTTTACAATCATGAAAAAAGCTTAATCTTTTCAATGGTGTATACTAAATCTTTCTAGCTCTATTAGTTCAATCCAAAAATTAAAGTTAAAAAAAAAAAAAAAAAATTTTTTTTTTTGCAACTTGCTAACTACCGGAGATATGAGGATAAACGGTCTCTTTTTGAAGATAAAATTTTAAACACTATAAGACATAGAAATTATTTAATTTCATTCATAAATAGAAAAGTTATTATAATTTTAAATCTGCCTTCTTCGTTAGCAACACCCCTTAAATTTTGATAACTAAAGTTAGAAGAGTTTAAAGTAATAAAATTAATAAATTGAGCTCCCACCATTTATTTTCCAATTCATTGCAGTTTAAAAAATTTTTTTCCAGTAGAGCTACTCTCCCACTATTTGATCATTGTCAAAACAAGAACTTTTTGTCAACACATTTCCATGGTGCTTTAATGGAATTAAACTAATAATTCATTCATTGACTTAGGGCCAGTTCAGCAAGATACAGTGACATTGTTGTAACCTAAGTGTTCCTTATCTCAGCAATTGACGGATATAGGAGATGGACGAGACAAGAACCCAGGAATACAATAAATAATGGATGTTAAATAACAAATAAAAAAAGCTGATATTTCAGATAGTCCATCCAAAACGTCAGCTTTGTTTTTTTGTTTTTTTTTATTTAATATCCATTATTTATCTCGACAATTTAAGTCCATTGTTGCTAAAGGCTCAGTTGAGAAGACTCAATTAAGAAAGTAGATAATGAACTAGGTCGTAGTGTTCAGCAACAATATATATTAGACTCGTGTTAAAACGAAATTACTGGAATAACGAAGTTTTTCATAGTCCGTGTCAGTTTAAGAAAAAACAACTGCTTATAACAAAATCTCTTATGAAAAATCCGGTAAAACAAAGTAATTTTCCAATGACACATAATTGAATGTATAGTTATTTTACACCCGATAAAATGAGCTGAAAACGTCGTAAATTGGGCAAATAACGATTTATTATAAAGGCAATTCACATTACATGCAGTTAGGCTTATTTCACGTAATGACGTAAAAATAGTAAAATTCGTACTCAAAATCTGACTGCGAAAATGAAGTCTTTGTTTGCTTGAAAACAGCCAATAAGAATCCATACAAGAGTGGAAATGCTGGAAAATGGAGAAAGATCGAAAGCAGAAGCAAGAATATACTTCTTCAGGTTAAGATCGTTATCAATCACTATGAAAAATAGAACCAAAAATCCTTCTAGAAAATATGTACTGAAAAACTGAAAAAACATTATGAAAATATCATGCTGATAAAGCACATGTTAGAAAGAAATTTATTCAGAAATCGATGGCTTTAGTCCAGGAGGGAGGAAAAGAGAGAACTCAAACAACTGAACAAGTTCGCAATTTGTTCTTCAGTTTATATCAAACAGTTTAAAAATCTTTCAAAGATCTTTAAACTACGAGGTGCATTCAAGTTCTAAGGCCTCCGATTTTTTTTCTAATTAACTACTCACCCGAAATCGATGAAACTGGCGTTACTTCTCGACGTAATCGCCCTGCAGACGTACACATTTTTCACAACGCTGACGCCATGATTCCATGGCAGCGGCGAAGGCTTCTTTAGGAGTCTGTTTTGACCACTGGAAAATCGCTGAGGCAATAGCAGCACGGCTGGTGAATGTGCGGCCACGGAGAGTGTCTTTCATTGTTGGAAAAAGCCAAAAGTCACTAGGAGCCAGATCAGGTGAGTAGGGAGCATGAGGAATCACTTGAAAGTTGTTATCACGAAGAAACTGTTGCGTAACATTAGCTCGATGTGCGGGTGCGTTGTCTTGGTGAAACAGCACACGCGCAGCCCTTCCCGGATGTTTTTGTTGCAGTGCAGGAAGGAATTTGTTCTTCAAAACATTTTCGTAGGATGCACCTGTTACCGTGGTGCCCTTTGGAACGCAATGGGTAAGGATTACGCCCTCGCTGTCCCAGAACATGGACACCATTTTTTCAGCACTGGCAGTTACCCGAAATTTTTTTGGTGGCGGTGAATCTGTGTGCTTCCATTGAGCTGACTGGCGCTTTGTTTCTGGATTGAAAAATGGTATCCACGTCTCATCCATTGTCACAACCGACGAAAAGAAAGTCCCATTCATGCTGTCGTTGCTCATCAACATTGCTTGGCAACATGCCACACGGGCAGCCTTGTGGTCGTCCGTCAGCATTCGTGGCACCCACCTGGATGACACTTTTCGCATTTTCAGGTCGTCATGCAGGATTGTGTGCACAGAACCCACACAAATGCCAACTCTGGAGGCGATCTGTTCAACAGTCATTCGGCGATCCCCCAAAACAATTCTCTCCACTTTCTCGATCATGTCGTCAGACCGGCTTGTGCGAGCCCGAGGTTGTTTCGGTTTGTTGTCACACGATGTTCTGCCTTCATTAAACTGTCGCACCCAAGAACGCACTTTCGACACATCCATAACTCCATCACCACATGTCTCCTTCAACTGTCGATGAATTTCAATTGGTTTCACACCACGCAAATTCAGAAAACGAATGATTGCACGCTGTTCAAGTAAGGAAAACGTCGCCATTTTAAGTATCTAAAACAGTTCTCATTCTCGCCGCTGGCGGTAAAATTCCATCTGCCATACGGTGCTGCCATCTCTGGGATGTATTGACAATGAACGCGGCCTCATTTTAAAACACTGCGCATGTTTCTATCTCTTTCCAATCCGGAGAAAAAAAATCGGAGGCCTTAGAACTTGAATGCACCTCGTATGTTTATATATCGATTGATCATCTCGATCAGTTAGAAAAGACTGATTTTCTACCATAAAAATATATTCAAATAGAAACCTGGTTTTTGGTAGTGTTTGATCAAAAAACTTTCACCCAAAGAGCAAAGTAGAATGGAAATCACGTTTTTATGTTTGATTATGCTAGATTACGGATATTTCATCACTGTTTAGTCGCAATACTTCTAATTTCAACTAAGACCTACGAATTCTAAGGTGAAAAATGCATTTTTTTTTTCCATTAAAAAAATTAGAGTTTCACATAATGAAATATTGGTTATAAACTTTTTATGGATTCCGGTGAACTTCATTATAATGCGAGTCGACTAGTGATATTGTTGTAATCAGAGTTAAGAAGTCTCTGCTGAGAAAGTAGATAATGAACTGGCCCTTAAGACTAAAATTACAAATACATGTTGCCTAAGGGAAGTGAAGGAAGAGCAAAACCACATGAAAATTCTGATGGTAATTAATAGTCTCCCTTCCCCCCCTTCTTTCTTTCTCATTTCCCTTAGCCAATACAGAAAAGGAGTTGCAAATTAAAGTAAATCATCAATTTTACAATGACCTCCATTATTACTTCAGACCCAACCTCTATTGTTTAAACCGTATGCAAAATTTAGTACTTGGTTTTCCCACATGAGCGCTTAAGCACACCGTTGACAGTTTTTATTAGTGAAAGAAACCAACTATTCATTTTATCCAGTTTTTAATTTAATCCATGATTAATTCAAAAAAGGTATCACAAAAATTTGGCTAGCATGGGGGAATATTAGTCAACTGCCCTTTAAATCAACAACAGGGTATCTATAGTTTCTGAAAGTCAAATTAGTGACTTTTTAGAGAAGTCTTAAAAAAATTTCCTGACTTAAATTGTTTTTATCAACAAAAAAACCCAACCCCTTTTAAGCATTTTATCCAGACTGGAGTGACCAGATTTTTTCCATGACCAAATTTTAATTCAGTGACTCGGAATTTTGGTGACCCATTTTCCAATTTCATTACTTTTTCGGGACCTGTAGACACCCTGAACAATACTTTGTGCATGGTTTTCTCACTAGGTGCATCTTTGGCGACCGTTATAATGAAGAGCATATACGAAATTTTATCTGCTAAGAATAGGTCTAGAATAATAGAGGAGGTAATGACTTTACATAATCCATATTTAACACTCCAAAGATGGCACTACATTTTTGTGAATATCTTCTTATGAATTTAAAAGAAACAATTGACCACTTCTGTATTCTCCCAACTTGGACCCTTCTAGAAGTCAGTATGTCATAATCCACGATTTCTTCCCTAGCGTCACATATATAGGACGTGCGGTCTCAGGGACTGTGCACCACCAACTTCATAACTAAAATATATTGACGCAAGTCATTTTTTTTAAAAACCTTTTTAATTTTTTATTATCTAAACATTCTCCAGTTAATTTACAATATTTTTTGTTTATTAATAGTTTCCTACTTAGAAACTTATTTGAAAACACATATTTGGAGCAAAAGGCAAATAATGCAAGTATACTAATGCTGTTTTCTGAATTTCAAGAGCAATAAACTCTAAATATAATTTCATATATATTTAACCTGTGTTTATACTAGTTTTGAATAAAATTATTTTGAATAAATGAGAAAAAATTATTTTATAGTTTGTTTTTTTTTTTATAATAATCATTTTTATCCTCTGAGAAATGATTGCTATTATTCATTTTTATAATGGTTTTCTTTAATGTAAGAAAGTATATATGTATGAAAAATAAAAAATAATGCAAGTATCAATTTTCAACTATTTATTTTTATAAATGCTTTTCCTGAAATATTCATGTCTAATGTTGATGGAAAAAGAAGGGTTTGTAAATTACTTTCTAAAAGTTGCGTTTTATAGATAACTAGCAGAGGACCCGGCGTTGCCTGGGATAATTACACTTGTAGGTTAGCAGAACAGTCTCAAGAAGATAAATTATAACTCCAAGTAAGTTAAATAACTCAATAAAACACACAGCTAAGGGACTATCTATTCTACAAAAAATCCAAAAAACAGGAATTCAAGGCAAAGGGACTTTAAATTTAATAATGAGGTAAATTAAGTGATAGATAAAAAATATTCATGAATTTCATTTTTGAACATTAAAAAAAAGTAGTTTCAAAATGCAGTCTCAGAGACCACGCATCACTATCCATGTTACAAACACCTGTGCCACTTCTGGAGTGTTAATCAAATGTAAACTTTAAACTGGTAATGTGTGTCCACAATTTTCATTAATTATCTTGTTCACGTTTTAAAAAACTGCAAATTCTTTGAAGGTTCCCCTTAATGTTTATGGTCAACTGAAAGTGATGGATTTTTGGGTTTCAAGATCTGGCTGACAACTTTCTATAGTTACTCCAGTTGCATGCACTTACCGCCGGCTACGCCTATTTCTGCTGCGGCTTCTACTCCGACTTCTGGAGCGTTTTCGAGTTCTATCTTTACTGTCTCGATCTCTTGAACGTTCTCGCAACTTTTTATCATCTCGTTCCCTTTCTTTATCTCTTTCAACCTTTTGTTTTTCACGCCGCTCGTTTACAGATTTCTAGAAAGAAAAAAAAAATTAACTAAATTGACCTGTGATAACAAATAAAGAGAATGAAACTAATTAAACCTACCTTCAACTCTTCTAATTTTTCTCTAATTTTTATAAATCCTAAATGCAATTTTCCACCAAAGTGATCAGCAAGCCTTCTATCATTATCGTGAATGCCAAGGTAAGCTGAACACACTTCACATACACGCAATTTTTGCTGTTGATAGCTAGAAGCGGGCATAGAGTTCCTATAATCTAACTAAAAAATAAATTTAAAAAATTAGAAAAGAGGGAGGGAAGAAAACTGCACAATTTCTTTTTCTTTTTTAATATTTCCAACCTCAGCTTGCGATTTTTTCTTTTTCACTTCCTCAACTTCTTCCATCAACTTCAGAGACTCTTCAACACTGCCATCAGCTCCCAACTGCTCAGCTTTTGCCAGTTTCTTTCCAATCTGTTCAGCTAACTCATGGACTTTATTTGCCTTAAAATATTAAACATTTTCAAAATCATCCTAAGAGAATTGTCATATCTAAAATCTGAATGCTACAAGGTAATGGAGAGGCATTTTCAATATTACCTACCTTAGCTGCAACTTCTGCACTTAACTCTTCTTGGGTTTCAGCCAATCTTCTTTTAGCAAGTTCTGTTCTTCTGTCGCAGTCATTAATGAATGCTTGGAGGTGCTCCATTGCCTAGAACATCAAGAAATTGCGATTTATTTTGGTAAATTAACACTAATATGATATTTGACAATTCACTTAAAAACTTACATCAATATCATAGTAGTAATCCTTGAGAGTAGATGCTTGCTCATAGTCAGCACGTAAAGCCAAATCATGGATTTTGGGGCACTCCCCCAAATCCATTCGCTAAGAAAGAAATTTAAAAGTCAACAAGCTAGTTTTAAGAGCTCTTTAAAATAACCATTTCATGAAATATGTCAAACTCGTGGCATTATTAAATGCAAGGCAATAAATGGGTAGAAAGCCAAAGTTACGTATGCTAAAAAAATTACCGTTGATGCCAGAATGTCATGAGGGCAACAGCCAAGCAAGAAGCTTTTGCAAACACGAGGGTCAGTGAATTTTACCTTATACCGGTTGTTTTCACCTAGAACATTTTGAAAGAAACAGTTAATTTTCATTCCCATGACTAAACTCTATCTTATTGAACTATTTCACTATTACCAATGCCCAATTCTTCCTTTCCCCCCCTAGATGCAGGAAGCTTCACAATATCCCCCCAACCCCAATGTTTTAATGCAAGAAAATTAACTTTTCAATAGTTTTTATGCTTTCATTTGCTTTTTATTTCTTTTGTCATTAAGAAGATAATTTTAAGAAAAACTTAAATGAAGCAGCAATGTTGATGTAAAATTTTATGAACACCTGGGATGCAGGGAGAAATTAAAAGTTATATATTGAAATTCTGTACTTTAAAAGAAAATTAATCTACTTAACTTTTGCTTAGCAAATCTCCCCTCAAAATTTATCATATGAAAATGCTTTAAAAATTAGAAATTTTCTTTATTTACTTTAACCAATTACAACAATGGTTTTAAAATTACTGTTGAATTCCTGCCTTCATTTACATTTTGTTTTGAACAGGATGTAATTATTTATCATGAAAGCCCGATAGTGTAAGTTCAGAAAAAATTGTTTCATGTGAGTGAATACAGAACAAGGGGAAAGGAGAAAAAAAAAAAACCAAAACAAAAAGAAAAAAAAAAAAACCATTAAAAATTTAGGTTTTAATTTTATATGAATATTTTGCTTCCTCTTTTTTAAAATGTAGATTAACTTTAGTTTTATTTATTTTAAACATTGGTATGTTTTGACCACATTGACCATATTTAAAAACTCACGGTCCTGCTTTTTCAACCAACAAGCCCCTTTTATCTATCCATACACATCTATCCGGGCACTCCCTGAAAAAATATAATAAACCTGTAATGTAGAGAGAAGTAAAGTAAAAATGCTAAATTATACACACGTGCTCTGCCACGCCACGCTAGCCCGCCCTTCCTTTTTTAAACCATCTCTTTTAAAGCACTTAAATGCATTTCCATCCTAGAATAAGAATAATGATTAGGTTTTTAAAGTTGACATTAGCAAAAGTAACCACCTGAATCCAACATGAATAATTAAAGCATAAAAATGGAACAATATATACATATATATATTCAAAATTCTGTATGTTGGAAGATGTTTTTAAGCTTGATATTTATTCACTGGCAAACTATATCCAATTCTATGTGCTATGTAAAATTTCAGTGTTAAGAAGAAACTGCATTAAAAAATTTTAAAGCTCTTGCAGTGAACACATCAACCAAAAACTATCGTCCAACAGCATCTTTTTGGATGAAATGAGCATGCACATGTTATAGTGGGAGAATTACATTAAATAACTAGATTTCCTGGAGATACGCACAAACAAAAAATAAAAATAAAAGAAAAAAAAACAATAACAATAATAATAATAAAGAAAAAAAAAAAAAAAAAAAAGAAAAAAAAAAAAAGAAAAGAAAGAAAAAAAAAGACTAAAAATAAAACAATTAACAAGGCCTATTCTCCAATGAGAATAAAAATATACGTACAATGATGACTTACAAATGAGATCAATGTAAACCTATGAAAACTAATGGTTAATCATTTTTCAAGTCTGCAACAAAACACTAAAAAACATTAAATCAAAAAGACTGGATAGAAAACAAAACCAAATAAGATGATGAATGCTCTGAAAATTCAAAATTTCAAAATTTCAACTAACTGAGGTCACAAATAATTAAAATAATAAATTTAATGCTAATTAAAAAATAAAGCTTAATTCTCAGTGCATTCAACAAAACAAGATACTGGTGAATAGGCTTTAAAAAAATAAAAATACAATAAAAATTCAGCAGCTTGCTTTCATTCGTTAATAATTTTTTTTCCTTATTAGTAAAATATACATTTTTTATAAAAATAAACACTAGAGTGTCATTACTAACGTTGGCTAAATGAAATTATTTAAAACTCACGGCAGTCGGATCTTTTCTTTCTGTCTTAAATGGCTTGGGTTTCACCAGTAATACATGTGAAGCAGCCTTTAAAACATGGGATGACATCAGTAAGAAAAACTGAAGGAGCAACACAAATACAAACCTAGTAATTTTTTTTTTTTTGGGGGGGTCTAGGTCTTTAATATTTAAAAGGTTTGGATGGTCTTAAATATATGAGTCATCATCAATGGGACTGTTTAATTGAATTAAATAATTTAGTACTAGAGTTGTAATTTATTAGCTTGTTCAATTCCAGTTAACCTTTTACTGCAAACAATATTTTAATTAATATCATACTTGAAAAACTGTTATGTAACACCTGCACATCAGTTAAACTCCCTTCCAAATCCAGATGTACACAAGCAACCTTCAAAAAGTGATTCAGTTTTAAATCAAATTTGAGGCTTTGTATCATGTACACAAATTTTATAGTACACCAAATTGTGATTGCACTAAGTAACCAAATTATCTTATAAGAATAATTCTGTTAAGGCCAATTACACAGTACAAAATGTCTAAATTTGCGACGTTTATTAATTTATTACAAATTTATAATAAAAAAAAAACAAAACAAAAACCCAGTAAACTCCAATTCGAGTAATCTGAGAAGACTTGGAAATACTTGTAATATAAACAGGCCTAATTCCACTTTAAACTCGTGCCATAAGCATTGGCTGAATATTGCTTATAGGAAATACTTGGTACATTGATTCAATGTTACAATTAAAACAAACTGAACAAACCTACATTCAATTAAATTTAAACCACTGGTTAAGAGATATCTACTCATAGTGAAAACAGCCCTTAAAGAGATATCTTTTATTAATTTAACCAGCTTTTCATGTGATTTATTATAGTTTTACTAGATTTTGGACGTAATAGTGCCATATTTATTACGATCGTATCGCATTTCATATTTGCACTTTTTCGGCTGCTCAGTGGTCAGAGAATGCCAAAGCGCAGATCTTGTTGCTCATGACTAGCAAATTGCGGGTTTGAATACTGCTGATAGCATGGACGTTTGTGTGTTTCTCTACTAACATGCTTGGAAGACCAAGCAAAGCCTCAGTAGGCTCATTCCCTTTAGACCCTGTTATTTAGGGTTCTTCTATCTTAGGTATTTATTTGCGCATTTCTTTTTTTCTACGGTATTGGAGATAGCATTTTTTTAGTAGATCTATTTTTATCAAAAAATGTCTTAATGCACTCCATTTTTTTTTTTTTTTTTTAGTTTTTTTATATTGTTGTCTTTTAGAGCCAGTAATGTTTACAAATCTACCCCCTCTTTTTTTTTTTCTTCTTTTAGTTTTATTTCTTCCATCATGGGGTTTCTAATTCCCCCAAGAGATGGCATTCTAGCAGCAAGTGTTGACAGTCTGCTTCTCCCTGCATATGCACTTGTTATTCGATATTCCAAGTTTATGCAATAAATATTTGAATGGTTCGTGTCCCTGCTAGGCTAAATTTCAAATGGAGCCAATGGTTAAACATCCTCTACACAGAAAAGGTAAAAGAGGTATAGAAAAGATGTGCATTTTTTCAGAAAAGGAAGTTTCTAACTTCAAATATTAGCCAGTAGGCAGTTACTGTGCACTACCTCATTTTACCACAAAGATCCAGCCAGAGAAAAAGCAGGGCCTTTTAATAATAAAAATAAAACTGTCCTTCTGGCCAGCACTGTTGCCACTAGTGAAACTTAGATTTAACCTCTCTACTGGATTTGAAACTTCACACACTTTCTTCATGAGCAAAGCATTTTTGTAAAGCTTGGCCAAAATTCCAACCCTGATAAAAATCAAACTAGGGAAAACCAAACATTGGAAGCCAAAATTTGTTTCAATAGGAAAACATTAAGATACTTCATTAAGCTCATGTCATAACTCAGCAATAGTTTTATCCATGCAAATAATTTAGAGTAGAGACTACACGAATATACTTTGAAGCTATTTAAGGCTTTTACTCTGTCCAGACCCCTTGGTCTTTTATCTTCAGAATGATCACCAGATAAAGATGAATCAAGTTTTGGCCAGATGCCTTATAGTGAAACAGCAATATTGACACAATGTGAGCAGACATGTTATAGAGATGAGGGAAGTTGGCACTACAAAGATATTAGGTTACAATAAAGAAAGTTAAGAACTTCCATGTGAAATTTTAGCCTAAGCCCTACCAAAGCAACTGCTGATAATTTATTCGGTTTCCCAATTGAATATGATGCTCTGAATGAAGGCTGGTCATAGTGGCCAGAGTCGAATGCAAATATTTAAGGGTGATAACTTTTTGATAACACGAACTAAATCGAAAATTTTATTGGCATTTTAATAAAACATTTACAAAATATGCAAATTTTAACGAGTTTAATATTCTCTATTGTGATTCTGTTCATTGGGATTCCATTTGTAATGTGTTACTTCATTCCATTTTGACAAACGCCAAGGACACGTTACTGAATGTCAGAAATTAAACACCACGTGTCCATTACCAGTTCAATTTTATTTTTTCTTCTTCAGAGTCAAAAGAAGATTTATCATCTTATGTAATTTTCAAATTTACAAAACATTAAGGTGGAAATGATTTACGTGAATAAAGCACGATATGGAACTTATCCCTCAATTCTATTCCAACACAGCACAACGTTACCGCTGTGAAACCATAATATGTAGGTTGCAAACCAAAACCTACGATTTCAATGCGATTTAGGTTTCCTCAAACTTTGCAACACTTCGAATGAAATCCTGCAACAATGGAGTCTTCAGAATATATGCTTAAAAGAACGTGGATAATATTCTACATTTTCCCGTAATTAAGCTGTAAAAAGCGGAGTTTTAAAAAGGGAAGAAACAAGGAGAAACAAAAGATCAAAAAATGGAAGAGCGAAAGACAGCAAAATAATGCTATTAGGTGCGTTCGTTCATAAGAGTTTATTCTTAATTTTAAAATCCATAAGATATTTACTTTTTTTTTTTATTATTATTTAAAATAAACGAATCAATGAACCAAAACAGCAACAACACATCCAAGCACTGATGACTCGGATCAATATAGCAGAAGATAATTATCTAATGTACTTAGTACAACATAAATAAACGTAACCTGTACATACACAGCATCCCTAATTAAATTTGCTCTTTATGTAACCGACAAATTAAACAAGACAATAAACTGCAAATTCATAGTACGATTTCTTTAATCTTTTAAAGTTAAGTAACACGCAATATGTGGGGATTTTTTTTTTTCTATCGACGATGCTTCCAACGTTCCGCAATATGGCGGAGTGTTAACTACGTAAGCCTAAAGAAATAAAGTTCGATTTATTTTCAATACTCACCATCTCGACCCGTTCCCATTAGTTGGTCGAGCATTTGCTTCATTTGCTCGTGTGCTGACATCATACTCATTTTTAAGCCGTTGTTATAGGTCGTACACTAAAAATGTAAATAATAATTCGCAGTCTTAGGACAGCATCTACGAACTTCCAAACCTCAACCTGCTTATGAATGAAAGTGGCGGTCAAGATGACAACAACAACCCAGATCTCGCGAAAACGAGAAAAATTAAGCACTATTAATAAAACGAAATGAAAAAAACTTTTGAAAGTAAAAAAAAAAAAAAACTTAAAAAATATTAATGATTAGTTAATGAAGGAATTCATTAAAATTTCAATCTATATTTAAACAATAAATTAAAGAGTGTCCATTGAATTAGTAACTATTAACAAAAGAGGGCAGCACTTTATGTATGGTTTATGGAAAATATTTTGGCGGTGACTTTCGAGCGCAAACGAAAAGTTGGCGACTTTCGATAAAAAAAATAAATAAATTGGTTACACTATATGAATAATTTCACGGCAAGTTCATAACACCAGGCGATGATATGATTAAAAAGTCAGGAAAATAAACGGGACCTCTGCAATTTTGATGACTTCTCAAGAGAATCAAACTTAACCACATGTAAGCAAATATGACAACTTTCGGTTTTAAAACGAAAGTTTCATTTTTAAATGTTAATTAACTAGCGTTAGTTTATTGTGAGTATAATAATAATTGGGAAAACGAAATAAGGGAAAACTAGGTAACTTTATCAATCGGTCTTTATCAATTATCAGTACATGACATGATGTACAGCAAGTAGGGATTTCGTTATGGTGATAGAGTACACAAACAACGGAAAGTATTGATCTAGAATACGACTTTCGTTAATTTATACAAAATACACCACCGTCAGCTGCCTTTGATCTTCTCCAAACTTCTTCATCTTTAGCATTAACCTCCACTTAGTTTCTTTGCTAACGGGTTTCATGGGTTTCCACAGAATGTGTATCTGGCCATCAGAGGACATGTTCCATTCTGTTGTAAATTGCCCTCTCATGCCCTATGAAGATGATTTTACTATTGACGCGTCACAAGAAGTACATGGAGTGATTATCCACTGATCTTCAAGCATAGTGGCCTCAATGTTTACATTGATCTCCCAGGGTTGCATGTATTAGTTAAGGAGGGGGCATAGGTGATGCCTCCACCCCCTCCTCCCCCCTCCCTCGGAGAAAAGGGACAATAATAATAATCTATGGAAAAAGATAAGAACGAACAGTGTTTTAATAATGTCTTATTAAAGATAATAACAAAATATGTTCACACCTATCCCATACTGAGTAAATTATTATTTTATTATTTTACTGAATAATAAAAGGATATCGTGCTTGAAACAAACCAAATAATGAGAAACGCAACATTGCACTTTCTCCTTGCTAATAGATGAAAATGAAAAAAAAAAAAATAATAAAGTTGACACACACTAAGCGTTTTGGGCATATCTTGCACTCATCTGTAAATGTAAATTTATCCAAGATTCAGGCAGTGTTTTGTTTCATGTCATTTTATGTCATGATTCTTGCAATTACGTATAATTCTGGGTTACATGAGCTTGAAAACTTTACCATTGTCAAATAGAGAAGAATAATGCTAGTAACAGAGAAGATCATGGGGTTCCATATTCTTCTGCGAGTGATGTTTAGAGTTTCAATCGTCTGCTGTTGGGCTATTATGAATTTTAATCATGTGGAGCTGAAAATGCTGTTCGATGAATTCTTTGAGTAAAGGCTCTGTGATTTTACTGACGAGACATTAACACAATATTAAGTCATTTATTTCTCATTTTTACAGTTTAAATATTCGTTTCATCAGAAATTAAAGGATCTAATATACATAGTGAGCCATATTATTATTATCACCAGCCACTAACCAGACTAACTGCTATCCCTGGCGTGGGAGAGAGTCAGTAAGATGTGCCCACGGGAATCTAGAGCCATGCAGACTGCAATGCGTAGCTGCTGAAGAGTGTGTGGTGGAGGAAGTCAAAAACCCTCACCGGTGAGAAGAATTTCTCACTGGACTAACTGTCTCTTTCTCGGTTAGGAGAGTTAGACTGACTGGTTAGGCATAGAAGCACTATCTGCGGTTTTCAATTGTGTTAAAATGACATCACAGTTTTCTCACCGGGATTTATGACCAACCAATTGCTAACTCTTCTCACCGGTTAGAGTTTTTGACCTCAGCCAAAGATGCTTGATTGGATTTACATCTCGGAAATTAGAGAGGCAGGTAAATACTTGAAAGTCTCAGATGTGCTCTTCTAACCATTCCCAGACAATTCTGGCCATAAGCCATGTCACGTTGTCCTGGTGGAATATCCCATCTGTCAAAATGCATGGGTTTACCTGATCCTCAACAATGGATAAATAACCAAATTGAGTAACTATGCTTTTCCGGGGAATCGGTGGACCCAGACAGTGCCAAGAAAACGAACCCCGATCAACGATACTGCCACCACCATCTTGTGTTCTTCCAACAGTGGTTGCAGGGTGATACTTTTTGGAGATTACCCATCAAATATGACGAGGTCCATCACAGTATCAGTGGAGCAGACACTGTGAGTCATCGGCAACTGAGAAGACAACCTTTGCCATCATGAGAGGTCCAATTCCCCTACTGCAGTGCAAATTGTAGCAGCAACCATCCATCTGGTTCAAAGCCTCATATGCAATGGGGTTCAGTGCACTGTCCTTGTTGACACACATTTGGTTCATTTTGGAAGAACATGAAGGGGTTGATTAAAGGGATAAGAATAGATGAACGCAGAACTTCCGCTACATTCGTATATCCTCCTCGGGAGGATTAATTTCTTGTCTTGTATAATGCTATGTTTCACAGCTGTTGCCCCTTGAGTTGCTCAATTGTTATATGTTGGCCGACGTGCATACATCTTCACAATTTTATGTTTACCTCTCATATACTTGGCACATGGTACTTTAGTTTCCATACCATTTATTTGCAATCACAATACACTTTGATCACAGCAGCACACAGACATCTAAGCTTCGGAAATGCTAACACACTAGTCCAAAATCCAATGATCTGATAAATCACTCGTTTTACCCATGACAGCTCTAATTTGTGCACAGTACAGGCATCATTTTATACCCATCAAGCGAGTTTGAGTAACATGCAGACTTGCCAACTCTCTGGGTTTAGGCCGGTAATACCGGATTTTATTACATTATCTGGGGTTCTGGATTTTAAATTAAAATTGCCGGACTCCATTATGTAAAGTAAAAAATAACGAGGAGAAATGTTTGAAATTCTTGATCTTACTTTCGACTGTTAATGCGACGTTTACTTTTTTCTACGCTAATAATCGCTGGCGCTGTAGACACCTCCTGAAGGGGTGCACTTGACGATCACCGAAGTACGTGTTTCAAGTTTTCCAAATTGGCGTTTCTTTCAGAGACGTTTGTAAAAGATAGAAACCAGTGGACACTTACTTTAACGGTCTCTGGTTTCTTTCGACAGCACGTGCTCTGTGAAATTCAGTGCGTTAACTTTTTTTGCACCATGTCGCAAGTTGATTCGTAACAAGAACAAGAATTATTCTATTGTTCCACGGACTTAATTACATGATGTCTGATAGGAAATATCATTCCACTTTTAAAAAATGTTTTACGATAGATTATCCGTGCATTATTGAATCAAGGACAACAGTTTGCCTTTTGCTCCATTTGCAGATATAATTTTTCAGTTACTCATAAAGGCAAATGAGATATTATTAAGCATATGCATACACAAAGCATTTGGACAATAGTAAGTGCATAGAAAATAACACTTTAAACTTTGCTCAAGATTGTTTTTCGATGCCATAACCCATTCCGAGTGTTAGTTTACTTCCTTGATCGTATTTCTTCTGAAAAAATAAAAGTGTAAATTTTGCTGTCACGTACGTTCGTATGCATTAACATAATGCTTCAAATTATATCCATTTATTAATATACACTATTAAACATGAAAAAGTATACTTGCAGGATTTTTACAGAAAATTGCAGGATTTTTCTCTTCCTAATGTTGGCAAGTCTGAACATGCTTTTTTTCTTAATTGGCCATGTTCTGCTAACGGCAAAGTAGAATATTGATCATATTGATCTTTGTATAAATTAGTAATAATTTAAAATCATATTTGTATAAATGTATAATATATATATACGGTTATATAATTTTAAAATATGTATTCATATTTATAAAACAATAAAGGAATATATTTTAAGCATGGTCTGAATTCTCTTCCTATGCCCTCTTACGTATCCAAAATTAATGTTTTGAATTTGCCACCTTCTCAAAACTCTTGAGATAATGAATGATATCTTCCATATTAAAAGCATTTTATAACACATTTGCTTTTCACCTATAGTCTGTCTCAGCTTTAGTTGAGAGTGAAATCACGAGGAAGTGGTTACAATTCGTCTGCATGAAGAAATAGTTTGAATAATTTTCTGTGTAAAAAGTTCAAAATTCTTTCTACATTCATATTTCATATTTTTCTCCTTGATATAATAAAAAAGCCATTTAATGAAATAAAAAAAGTTTTTAAATAAAATAATGTCGATCTGTAGTCGAGATAATTTGAATGCAAGATGGCGGCGTCTTGTTTCTACGTGAAGAACATGAAAGAGATCTGTCAGAAATGAAAGTTTGCACAAAGAGATTAAAAATATTGTAAAAATTTATTTAAAAAAAATTATATTTGACAGATACCATTTGACTATTCTACTTTTGAGAAGCCACACGATCATAGGACGGTTTAACTGCGGAAGGATATCAGGGGTGGAGCTGGAATTATTTTTTGTAGCTACTGTTTAGCCACTTGCATATTTCTTGTAGTATTTTCATATTATTTTTAGCCATCAGTGTTGCCAACTCAAAAAAAGTTTTTCCCCCCTCTAAAACCGAGCAAAATAATCCACTGAATTCAATTATCCTTTTTAATGACGTCATAAGATGGTGTCCCAATGTAGGAAAACAAGCACTCAGCCTCTGCTGTTGCCCAGTGCTGCAGTGCTAATGTTTTAATTTTTTCTAAGTCTGTTTAACAAATTCATTAGAAAAAAAATTAGTTTCATTTTTTCTTTTATGTACGTGTGTACTAATGAAATTATATCTGAGGATTCTTGCATAATTTTTAATGTAAAATCCACAAAATTTATCAGAATATCCACTAAGTTGACAACAATGACGCCATCTAATGCAGGTGTCAATGCCCAATTGTCGAATACGAACTTTAACCATTACGCCAAACGCGATATTTAATCGCAAGAGGAAAAAGTTATGTATGATGTCACATTTATGGCTTATAAAATCACCCATGCAGTGACTTGCAAAATGATAAATCAATAAATCATCATGTTCACATTAATATGTTCCGAATAATTTTAAGCTACAAGTTAGAAGTAATTCAAGAATAGCCCCAGGTGAGAATGATGATTAAGGAAGATTATGGTGTTAACGTTATTTTTCTTTTTCGCCACTTCTAAATAAAAACTGCCACTTCGATTTTTTTGGGGCCATTGGCGAAAGTGGCGATCAGCAGTGCGACCCCTGGCTATAATGTTGTGCGCTATGTCTGGTAAGTGACGTCATGGAATGAGACTATAGAAGTTAATGTGGCCATAGGATATTTTTGTGAGGAAGCAAAGAAATGTTTACCATTGTTTTTGATGCCAACAGATGTAGAAAGACAATCCTTAAGGCTAGGGAAAATCTTATTGTCACACCTCAAATTTTTATACTTGTGATGTGATGACAGCTTTATCCTCAGATGTGGAGAAAACCTTCCTTCGACTATCTTACATTATGATGGATATATAAATATCGGTGAATGAAAGCAGTTGGTGTCAAATCTGACCCTAATATGACGATACCACAGCATGTTTGTTGATCTCTCATTTTTTTCCTCTCTCTTTTTATTGTTTAGATAATATAATGCCTAGTCATCCTTCAAATGATACTTTCAAAATTCTGATTGCATCAGACAATCATCTTGGTTATGCAGAAAATGACCCTCTCAGAGGTAATATAAGAATCTCTTGATGACAACTTGGAATTTTACCTATGTTTAATAATTATTTCAATTGTTGTAAGTTTTGTGTTTATTGATAAATGAGAATGTCCATTACTTTAAATGACTTACTGCACTTTGATAAAGGTTCTATATAGAAGTTGCACTCAATCTTACTTTGCATTCCACTGTTATCATAAGACCAATATAACAAAACTTGATGCAATATTATTGTTAAGGGGTTCCTTTTAAAGGATATGGTATTAATATTGGATGAAAACAAAATCTCTTAAATGGTTTTGAAAATCTGTTATTAGCTGAGAAGTAGTGACAACTCCCAGAAGCCACCAAAATCATGCTGGATTTGAAATTTCAGGAAAAGTTATCTTATAAAGCATTTATGATGTTGCTGAATTATTATGCAGTGCTTGCTAATTAAGAAACTGTAATTAGCCTGAACAGGAATTACGATATAAAGTGCAATGAAACAGGGGGAAAAAAAACCCAAAAATTTATGAAAACGTTTCAGGTCAGTGTTACTATTTGAGTATTATTAGCTATTTCTCTGCCAGATGGCCATTTAATGTTTCATTCCAGTATTGCAGTGTTCATACTTATTTCCTGAAGTCTCTTTTACACAATAAAAATTCCATTGTTGTGATCAAAACTACCCTAATGTACCTAAATGGCTTTGGAGTTCCATAATTATTTATGTCTGTTATCAATGATGTTAAAAACATCATTACTGAAAATATTTGAAAAAATGGAAAGAAAAATTCTGCGAGCTGGATTCAAACCAGGAACCTCGTGTATCATATGCTCGACGCCTCTACCAATTGGGCCAACATGGTTGTCTTTAAGACACCTTGTGACATCATGGCTGTACGGGTGTCTGCGTTGGCCCGATTGGTAGAGGTGTTGAGCATATGACACTCGAGGTTCCTGGTTCGGATCCAGATCGCAGAATTTTTCCTTCCATATTTTCAAATAATAATATTACCTCTAGTATATTTTTATTATTTATTATTACTGAATTTGCAAAGTCTTTTGTTCTCATTTCCAATTTTTTCGAATTTTTTTGATTTTGACTTCAGATTTGGATAGAGCATCAAAAAGTAAATAAAAGTTATAATAAGCACACATGTTTCCAAATAAATAGGACATACATGCCTATCATAACTTTTACTTTTTGATGCTCTATCCAAATCTGAAGTCAAAATCAAAAAAATTGAAAAAAATGGCAAAAGAATCACCAATTTCACAAATACCGTAATGATGTTTTTAACTGGCTTGCGCTTTTAACATCATTCTGACAATGTAGTACCAAGCATTCTCTACAGTTTTTTTTTATGACTTTCTTTGCATAAAAATTGCAGCATATTGTCTCATAAGCTAGAGCTCTCAGACTGGTTTCTCAAGATCCTGGAATCATGGGTTTGAATACCACAGTGGCATGGATGTTTGTGTTTGTCCTGTATGTTGTTTGAGGGAGGCAATGGGAAACCACCGCATTAATTATCCCTTATTTACCAATAATGTTATCTACTGGTGAAAATGGAGAAAACACAATTTTTGTCCATAAATGATAATGGAGAGAGACCTTTAAATTGCTCTCTTTTGGCTTTGACAATTCTTGGAATTAATTATAATTCTGCTCTTATTAAAAAGGAAAGGGATAGTGGCATGCAAATAAAGATAAGTTACTGAAGATTGATGCAAAGGCATTTTGAATTGAAGTAGCCTTTGGTGAAAAGCAGAGTAGATATGTCAATTACAGCTAACAATGTACAGGGTGTCCGGAAAGGATGAGTGCTATTTCTTTTTGAAATTACTGAGTGACGTGCAGGCAGAGGGGTGGGGCGCGTGCAATACTAAGCAGCTCGGTTCGTGGAAATTTAGTAGCGATGGAGCCGTTCACCGGTCAACAGCGTGCGTTTTGTGTTTGAGCATATTACCAGAACAATAATTCTATCGTTACTGCATAGCGCTTGTTTTGTGCTCATTATGAGATCTGAACTCCGCCTCACCGGAATATCATTCAGAAATGGATTAAAATGTTTGAATCCACGGGATCAACCATTACATTTCAGAATACTGGTCGCCGCTTGTCAAAGAAACAATTGAACATGTCTGACAATAAGTGAAAATCCAACATTGTCTGTTCGTAAGAGAAGTCAAGCATTGAACTTAAAAAAAATTCGTCTCTGCATGCAATTTTAAATAATTTTCCAATAACCGTAGATTGAAAATAAAAACAAAACTTTCTCTGAACATTTTTTATTTTCAATTTATTTTAATTTTAAACTGCACTCACCCTTTTCTGGACATATAGGAAGTAGATGTTTCACCTTAGTTTTTAATAAT
This sequence comes from Rhysida immarginata, assembly GCA_023313115.1. Classification (NCBI taxonomy): domain Eukaryota; kingdom Metazoa; phylum Arthropoda; class Chilopoda; order Scolopendromorpha; family Scolopendridae; genus Rhysida; species Rhysida immarginata. The sequence continues at coordinate 628,837 of JAHWFO010002456.1, forward strand.
ATTTTAGAGATATTTTACAAGATATTTACTTTTTTGTTTAATTTCAGATTCCTCAAAGGTAATATGTAATTTGTAAGCTAATTTCATTAACTAATCAGTAGCCTCTATTTTCTTATCTTTTAAAGCAGCATTCTCAACAAATACCAATTGATTATTACTATTATTATTTTTTAAAGGCAATGATTCTTTTGTTACGTTTGAAGAAATTCTAAGCCAAGCCCAGGTTTTGCAGGTTGACTTCATTCTGTTGGGAGGTGATCTCTTCCACGAAAATAAACCATCTCGTGACACAGTTCACAATTGCCTTCAGTTATTGCGCAAGTACTGTCTTGGAAATTCTCCAGTTCAGTTTCAATTTCTTAGTGATCAAACTGAAAATTTTAAACACAGCAGTAATCCTACAGTGAACTATGAAGATCCAAACATTAATGTGTCCATTCCAGTGTTTTCCATTCATGGAAATCACGATAATCCCACAGGAATAAATCAAGTGTGCGCTTTGGATTTGATCAGTGATGCTGGACTTATAAATCATTTTGGGAAATGTCCAGATTTGCAGGATGTGACCTTATCACCTTTACTGATGTCCAAAGGTTGCACAAAAATTGCCATGTATGGTATGGGCTCCATACGTGACGAACGACTCCATCGCATGTTTTTATCTAAAACAGTTAAGTATAGAAAGCAACAATAATACAGTGGGCGCCGCTTAATATGATCACTTTGGGATCAAGCCAAAGTGATAACAATAGCCGAAATTGAATAAAGGTGCAGCAGAAGAAAAAAAAATCCAAAATTATAGTGTTTATTATTGTTATTACATGTGTTTCTTATGATTGTGTAGTACAAAAGATATAAAGTACTTTAATTAAGAATCTTTTAATTTTCGTTTAGAAAATCATCTACCTGTATCTTCATTTGTTTAGTACTATAGCATAATCTTCTCTTTTAAGCTCTTCCGTTTTTTTTTCAGACTCCATTATACAGTACAGTACAGTTCAGTACAGTGTGTACATACAGCAAAGCAAAAGGGTTGAGGAAAGCAACAAACAGTGGATTCACATGCATGCTACAGCTGTAGTGTAGTTGCTGCTTCTAAAGCGAATTGTGTGTTGCTGTGACGTGGACAGAACATGCGAATGGTAGAATCAAAACCAAACCCTTTTTCCATACAGGAATATTTTTAACCAGGAAGTGAACAAGGGTGAAGTACATGGGAAAAACTCAAGATTTGTTTTCAAAATGATAACAATAAACGGAGTAGTGATCACATTAAACGATGATTTTAGCATGTTTACGTATTAAGGCGGTTGGGAATTCTTGATTCGATAACATTAAAGGAATGATAACATTAACCGTGATCACATTAAACGGCGCCCACTGTATTTCATTAATAATCCTTTAATTTATTTTTGTTATGTTGTTTTTTAAATTAAATGTAAAATGATATTTTAATGACTGTTAAATTGAAAAAAATTATTGATTAGGATATGAATGATTAATTTCATATCATTGCAGTTTTTGTATATTTCTAGTTATAGTGTAATATAATTAAGATAAGTTCTAAGAGTTGGAACCGACAATTGAAAATTCGCTAGATTCAGCTCCTATAGATGGCACCACTATCGAGCAAAAATGGCTGGCCAAACTGGGTAGTTACATGCGATACTTAGTGATTAACATTGCTTGAAATGGCTCAAAATGTACCACTTTCCGTTATTTTAAGCTATTTAGGAGAAATACATATGAAAGAGAGAGATCGTGCACATGATAGTCAAATTCCGTACCCAGTTTGATTAGTTCTCATTCGTGTTGCAAGGTGGCGAGGTGATAGCTGCATCTAGCGAATAATTAAAAAAATTTATTTCACCTGCTCTTAATTCTGCAACGAGCAACTTTTGCAACATATTACAAGATATCTTTATTCTAATAATGAATGAACCCAAATTTGCCTAAGATGTTTTTCGGCAGTGTGTTAATGAAGTGAGCACAACAATTGTATTGCATCTGCCCATCCCTCGTGATAAACTTGCTCTCATCGAAGGTCCAGACCTGTGCACTCGAATGCACGTGAAGACAGCATCCGGGCAATTGCCTGGATGGACAATTACCCAGATTATGTGAAATAGGCCTTATTCTATGGAAAAAATGTCGGTCTTATGCTGTCCTCGGTAGATATTGAACTCAAGACTGAAACCTGTTTTTACGGAATAAAGGCAGATACAGAATTAGTATCATTGTTTAAATTTGGACTTTTATTATACTGATCTGTTCATTGTAAGCGTCCATTTGTGCACCATTTATATATTAATGTGTGTGTGATCTTATTTGTGTTGCATAATTGAATTTTTATTTTGCTTGTCTTTGATTTATAAAACTTTATAAAGCTCAAAAATGTTTCATTTTATTAGTACTTCAAGTTTGAAAGATGTTTTTTTAAAGGAATTTATTAAAATCTGCAATTTTTATTCAGGTAAAAATGCTTCGTCCTACTGAGGATGCTAACGATTGGTTCAATATATTTGTTTTTCATCAAAATCGAGTTCGCCATGGAGAAACTAACTACATTCCTGATAATTTCCTGCCAGATTTTCTTGATTTGGTGGTATGGGGTCATGAGCATGAATGCCGAATAGATCCTGAACAGACATCTAATAAATATTTTATTTCTCAACCAGGTAGAACACCATTTAATTTGGTTTTATATAGTGTATTTGGTTAAATTGTATTGTTCTAGAGCATGTTTTATGAAATTATCTGACCTATTATTTATGTTAAATTTTTTAATTTTATTAATTGTTTATTTATTAATCTTTATTTCTCTTATTATTATTATTATTATTATTATTATTATTATTATTATTATTATTTTATATATTTTGCTGAAGTGTGGCTTGAATCCCATTAGGAGCAGGAAATTTTTATATTTGAATTTTTTTTTCTAAATTACATTTTTGAGGCTAACTATCTGAGTACCTTAACATATGTCAAAGTACAGTTAAAAAATGTGTTTTGATAAATTTAAAGCTAGATCATAACTGGAGTATAAAAATTGTTTAAATGAACTTTTTTTGTTTGATTAAAATTTTTGCTTTTTACTTTTATTTAAGATGCTACAGCAGCAAGTTTTGTTCCAGAAAAAAAATACACTAATTATTAGTTTAAATTTTCTAAATGTAATCAGAGTTCAAAAACTGGAGAAATATTTATTAGAATACATGTATTTGAATATTATAATTCTGAATAAAGAAAACCCTTTTTATTATATTTCACTTTAAGATGAGTTTTCCTTTTGAAGAAAAGAGTTAATGGATTTTTCTGTGATTTTGGGTTTGCCTTTTTATATAATTACATGATAAAATGGTCAGCAACCATTTATATGGATAAATTTATTTTAAGGTAGTTCCGTTGCTACATCAATTTGTCCTGCAGAAGCTGTCCCAAAACACATAGGTTTATTGGAAATTTATCGCCGTGAAATGCGAATTACTAAGATCCCACTAGAAACTGTTCGTCAGTTTTACCTTGAAGATATTGTTTTGAGTGAAACTTCAATTAATTTTGATGGAGTTCATGACCAGAGGAAAGTGATGAATTACTGTAAAGCCAAAGTTGATGAATTACTTGAAAAAGCTCACCTTAATCGTTCAGGTATACTTTTTTATGAAAGTTTACAAGGACTAAGTATATGTTTTGTAATTGTAAAATTAGAACTTTAGGTTATTGTTAGGATGTCCCTACTATATTACATATGCAGGGTTTTTCAAAAATAGTAGGCATTATTTCAGAAATGAAGTCCCCATTTGTAGACAACATAAAAAAACGTTTATCACAGCATAGATCTGGAAATACATGGTTTCCGTGTGATTCATGTTGTAATAAAATTGATTTATTTAGTTATTAAAGTTGTTGCAGTTAGTTGAAAAGTTTGGTGGCCCCCAGCACAAACCTTTTTTGCAGAAATGGAGGCCCATCTACTTTCCTTGAAAAGATAAGAGATGGTAACAGAGTGAAAAAAAACTCTGAAGAAAAACAGCAATAAAAAATAATGGCTCTTCTCTTTGCTCTAAAACTGTGTTGAAAAAAAAGAAATAAAGAAGAGAAACGATAGCAATTCAAAGAAGGCCGGTTCTTGGAAATTTTTCAACTTGAGAAAAGTCTTTTTGGCATGTTTGTGTGCATGCTAAAAACATTTTGTGGGAGGGGGGGGGAGATTCTCATACAACATCGTACCGGTATATTTGAAAATTCAATAAAAACTAAACGGGCAGCGATAAAAATACACAGTGTGTTGCAATATGCTTGGGACAACAGTAAATTTTCAGGCAGACAAACTTTCAAAATTACAAACTGTGTATTTCTATCGCTGCCCTTTTAGTTTTTATTGATTTTTCAAATATATCGGTTATTTTTGAAACACCCGGTATCTAGGATCACAATCCCAGAAAATGGAAAATCAAGATTTATTTTAATAAAATTGTTCTATTTTTTGAACATCTTTAATCTGTATATAAATTTAAGATGCTTCATAAAAAAGAGCTTATCTGCACTAAGCAAATTTATGGGGCATTTTATAAATACATGTAATGAAAATATCCTGGGAAAAGAAAATGGTTAATGGACTTTTTAATTCTTCATTAAATGTTGCAGTTATTAATTAATCAAGTGATGTTACTATACAAATAAAATTTTAAAATTATATAATTGCATGTACACATGGTATCTGAAATTATCTGTACTATCTTTGTTATTGAAAGAAAACCACGAAGTGTAGAAATTTCAATTCCAAAGTCTTCCATTGTACAGAGAAACTTTTAAGTTTTTCTGTTTTTTGTTTTCTCTGGTCTTTTTAAAGGTAAGAATCACAGAGATGGTATTGAAGATAAAAATGAACTTCCAGACTAGTTTTCCTATTTCTGATAAAAGACAAGGAAATCAATGGGGCATTAGTGATGTAGACTTTTTTAAATCTAGACAATTGGATGTAATATGCTATATTGCCATTAATTAACAGAATGTGCTTACCAGGAACTAGTATATTGTCAATACAATATCATGTGCATTCGCTGCTCTCTCAGCCTCTACCTTTCAAGAAGACTTTTCACTAAGATCTAGTAAATGTCCGCAAGTAATTTGTCCTATTCCTTCAGTGAACAAGATACTCTTGTGGTTTTAAGTCTGGATCATAACCAGCACTTTAACTCATCCCACAGATGTTCATTTGGCTTGAGATCAGGACTTTGGATTGGCCAATCAAGTGCATTCACTCCCATTTCTATGAATGGGTGTGTTGTCATGCTGATAATGACAAGAGCCAGTTCCCAATTGTTGCCACAGGGTGGATGGTATGGTCTTATCCAATATTGTTTAATAGCCTTCAGCATTCACGGTTTGAGGCACAAAAACTAGTGGACTAAGACCAATTTAAAAAAATCAGATCCACATTAGAATTCTTCCTTCACCGAATTTTACAGCAGTGACAATGGACAGTAAGTAATGTTGCCTGGCTTTTGCCAAATCCACACCCTTATATTGGATCATCATAATATGTAGCATGATTCGTCACTCTACAAGATATACTTCTGTTGTTCCAGTTTCCCAGCAACGTGCTTTGCACCGCCGTGATTGATGAGCAGAGTTCCTTGCAGCTTGCCTATAGAATTCAAATGTAAACAGCTCAAAACATGTCGCATTACAAACCATCTAAGAGGCATGTTAAAACTGAATAATCCAGTTTTATAATCTTACTGAATAAGCCAGTTCAAATTGATTGCAAGATTTGTAACATATAGGAAAACAGAAATCCAGATATACGGATAAACTTGTTGGTGAATTATTTGAAAGTATGGAAAAATGAATTATTATTATTTTTTTATTTTTTTTATTCTGTTTTTCATCCTGTTTTGTTCTCATGATGATAGTTTTAGACCCAGTGATACATCATGTCAATTAAAGTACTGTGGTAAAATATGTATCCAATAAAATCCACCTAATCTCAGCTAGGCTAATAAATATTGGTCTAAATTTTGTGATCTCGGGGGCCCTATTGCTATGCTAACGATTAACTAAGATGGAATTAAGACCTTTCCTTGCCATGAGGGTAACTGTCCATCACAGCCTTATTTAGTTTTAACTCACTTGTCAGAGCTAAAGGTAATAGGTAATTTTGCATGGAAAAAAATATGTGGTCATGCTTATTTTATAAAGCCATTGCTCCTACTGAAGAGATTGCACATTATATATATACCCTTGATTAAGCAAAATTTTCATGCCTGTCTAGCCACTATGCCAGTATGTATTGTGAGACTATTAGTAAGGTTTCTTAAACTTATTGATTCAGTTTATTGTTAAAGTGAAATTTCTTGGATGTTTTCATTATAAGTAAGATTATTTTTCAAAAGTTTTCCATTTTGTTCTGTACACGTTTTGTTTGTAGTATTTTAAAGAGAAAATCAAAATTTGATTTATTAGTACATGTACTTGTTAAAAATCTTAATTTCATATAACAGGAAATGAAAAACAACCAGAACTACCACTTATCCAACTAAGAGTGTATCATGATGACATTAATCACACGATAAGCAAATACCAGTTTGCCCAGAATTTTCTTGAAGCTGTTGCAAATCCCAAAGATATTATTAAATTCCATCGTGCTACAAAACGTGGTGACAAAAAAGAATCAGACGAGGTGGACGGTTTTGAAGGAATAGGGGTTAGATTTTATGATTATAGATTTTACGCATTATTTATAACTTATTTATGAGATTTTTGTAAATTTTAAACTTAATTATAATCTTTTTCTTTTCTGTAGATGGAGATGATAGATATTGGCCGTTTCAGTGCCGTTGATCTGGTAAAGGAGTATTTTGAAGGCTTAAACGACACAAGAAAGCAGATGACACTTCTCACAGAAAAAGCATTAGGAAGAGCAGTAATGGAATTTGTTGATAAGGAAGAAAAGGATGCAATCAGTGCACTTGTTAGGTAATTTCAGTAGGAAAGTCCTTCCTTGGATCTATTGGAAAATATTTTATTTTTAATCACTAATAGAAAAATTGTTCACTGATGCAACACTTAGGCCTGGGTCAAACTGGCGTAAAATGTCACCACGTAAATACGTCGCAGAAAAAACGTCGGCGTTCAGCTGTTCAAACTGAAAGCGTATAACGCGGCGCAATTTGTGATGTAGTTTCGCTATTGGTTTAAAGCACGGCATCACTTGAAGTAGCTTCAGCATGAATGCCAACAGTATCGAGCATTATCACATAAAGTCTAGCAGTATTTTAATAGCCTGGACTTTATTTATCATACAGACAGCTAAACTTCCTCACCATTTCTACAAAGCATTCGCTATTGTACATCGCTCTCTTGTTGGCCATCTTGATGGCGGGCCAATCGCTCTTCTGATTGGCTGGATGTTCGGCATATGATCTAACGCGACGTAAAAAGTTGAACAAAATTCAACTTCGGCTTAAAGCGTGGCACCAACCTTTTTAGCGGAAGTGACATCACTGGCGTCGTCACATCGGCGTATTTATGCGGCGTTTTATGCCAGTGTGACCCAGGCCTTATTTAAAAATGCTGGTTTATTAATCCACTTATCCAACCGCATTTTGACTTGTAATCATCATCAGTAGGAATAACTGGGAAAAGATGGCATCGGTTAAACAGTGAAAGGTGAGGAAAGAATCCCTGCCTCTTGTGTGATTGGCCTCCCAACAGTTGACTTGCCAGCCATGCTTCGATGGGAAGGAATGAAGGGAGGCTCAGATGATATAAATGCAGAGGTATTCATAAGTCCCTCCTGGGTTCTGGAAGTTGATAGAACAGAAACCGTAACAGACGTAGTGGAAATGCTCATATCAGTAGATAGAAAGGTTTGAAATCTCTCAAATAGAATGAAATCTCACAAAGTTTGCATTCATAATAGGGACTGTGGCATACTTGTAGATTTAGCCATTGGAGGACAGTCATAACGACTCTCCTCTTCTTCCATGATCACATGAATTACCCCATGTGATTTTTTTTTCCCACAGTTTACGTCAAAGATCATGTGTTCATGACCCCTTTTTGACATGATTTAACTAACTGTGAGAGATGATCAAACATGCAATAGTTGGCATCGTCCATCATATGTTGGGATGTGTGTGGCAGGAACTTGAATACAGGATTGATGTCTACTGCTTCACCAAGGATGGATATATGGAAACTCTAATGTACTTACAAAACGCATGTCTATCATGGTTACTGCTCTATCGATCGATTTCCAAAACCCAAGAGGGACTTATGAATCACCGTGTATACAGAAGCTGAAGTAGATACAAAAGATAAATGATAAAATTTATGTGATAACTGTTAAAGTAATGGTCACAATACATTTTATTAAATTTAAAAAGAATAATCTACCTCATTATTTTTCATTACAGTCCACTCTACATGTAAGAGCACCAGATAAAAGAGCCTTCTGCTTTTAAGAGTTTGTTTTCATTTCCCGAAATTTTTTCCTTCCATTTTAGGCCAAATTTTCTCAGCATTGTGTGCATAATTGTTGAGAGTCAACAAGTGCTTTAAGCCAATGACAGCAGTTTTGTGCTGTACAGAATTAAATTACAAATTTTTCCAAAGTTTACGTTTTTATTGTAAACATTAATCTGTAGTTGTAAAATTATATTTTGATGACGTATCCTGATGTTCTTTTCGTAAACTCCATTTATAAGAGCCATTTTTCATTTTCCTCCCTGGGCTTTTATAAGTAGAATCAACTGTATTAACAATTTTCAATATTGTAAGTGGTGCCAAGATGAGAAATAAGTACAGTAATTGAACTCTGTCATTGTTTTATAAATCTGGATTTTCTTATTTTAATGAATTTGAGTTAATTTCTTATGATTGCCTATCATAGTGTGGAATGAAGCTTTGTATTCAATGATCTAGGAAGTTCAGATAATTGGTGTTTTATTGTTTGTTTTTTTTTTTTTGTTTTTTTTAATGAGTAATTGTTTCAGTTAGCTCTAAATTTGGTAAAGTGAAACAAAATAACAGTAATTTACAGTAATAACGCCACAGCATATGCAGTAAAAAGTTTTAAAAAAAGGGCCTTTGCAACTTAATTATCGCTGTGGCGTAACTAACGATTTTTTTTCTTTAAAGCGTGACAATTAGGATTTTCCGAAAACTGATACTGCGCCATTGATAATTTTTTTATTTTAATGATTGCAGTTAACAAGATAAATATTTAAAAGAAAATCACAGTTATTAATAATACACTACGAGAGGTGATCAAAATGTAAGGTTACAAAGCCTGCAGTGAAACGTGCACATTTTATTTCATACAACAAATACAGCCAACTGATAGTACATACATATTAGGTTATTTTTGGACATAGTCTCCATATCGGTTTAGGCACTTGTTGGTTCGTGGGATGAGTTTGAATATTCCCTCCTGGTAAAAATCCTGTCCTAGCATGCTCAGCCACGTTGTCGCAAAGTGTTTCACCTCCTCGTCTGAAGTGAATCGTCGGTCTCCTAGGTGCTCCTTCAAGTGAGGAAAGAGGTGAAAGTCACTTGGAGCGAGGTCCGGGCTGTAGGGAGGGTGTTTGATGATGTCTCAGCAAAACTGCTTCAACAGCGTGGTAGTCAGCTGGGCTGTATGAGGTTGTGCATTGTCATGAAGGAGGATGACGCCCTCGGTGAGAAGTCCTGGCCGTTTCGCAACAACGTGGCTGATGTCACCTGCCATCCACAGGTACAAACCAGCTGCTGAAACTTCAGTTTTAACTGCGGAAATCTCTTAACGGTTCATTATCCGAACCATGTTTATATGAACTTCTGTTTTCATCTCACTGTGGAGAATCACCACCAGACGTTTGTGACGGGTTTAGATACACCCTGTATATATTGCTCTTAAATTAAGCCAATTCGTTTTATTTTTACACTTCTATCATCAAGGGGGAGAGGGGTGTGGCTTAACTTTTGCTGCGGCCAAATGTTTTTTCCTTGAAATAATTAATTTTTATCAATGCGACTTATCCAAGGCTGCAGCATTATTATAATAAATTACAGTAGATGTTTATATGTTAATAAATAACATTCTATTTTGATAGCTATCAGCTGGAGAAAACCCAGAAATACCTAATGCAGTTGAATGTAAGTGAAGATTCTTTGGAAGAAGATATAAGAAAATATAGAACACGCAGACAAAATACCCAAGAAGAAGATGTTGAGGTTTAATATTTGCATGTTTTAATAATAGCAATTAAGATTTAATGATTGAAGGAAAAATGTAAACATTCTTGTATAGTTCTTGACATGGAAAGTGCAACATATTGAAGGTTTTTATTCTATGCAAAGCAATCATGTGCAATGCATTCAAGATAAAATCAAAAAATCCAGTTGTTGTACAAGCTAAGTAATTGTTGGTTTCATAAAAGTGTGAGAATGCCTTTGTGACATCATCAAGAACCATAAATGGAAACATGGGCAGCTTTACTCGAGGTTTCATCCTTTACTTAGTTTTACCACTTAATGCTTCAAGTGATTGACAGCAAGGAGATGGTAATGATGGGCAAAATAACGAAAGAGAAAGTTTTTTTTTAATATTGTTGACAGCCAATGTCTGCAAGGTGTCCAGATACTGCTTTGGCCATCACATATCCAGACTTCTTTCAAATAGAGATTCTGTGGAGTACCACTGTTTGTCAACTTATTGTCTCTGCATAATGTCTTCGGAATTAGCTAATCCCCCAAGATGCCATTACTGTATGGCTCATCGTGATGTTCTTATTTAGCACAATGTTTAGCAGATGTTTAAAAATTTGGAGAGGAATTGCCCAATCCGATGACTGAAGGTGTAGAAGCATGGCCTGCCATTACATTGCTCGTTTTGTCATAGAACCGAAATATTTCCGTTGCTAAAACATTACTATTCATTTAAATTCCTATTGCAGCGTATGGGTAATGTGAGCATCGGAAATCGACTGGGTCCAACAGAACATGTGCTGCCATCTACTCTTAGCTTTTACTCAACACTGTCAATACACAATTTTTGTCTCGTTTTGACTCCTTATAAATATTGCATTTCTGTGTTTGGATTTTTTGTTTTCTGTAATATAGAAGAGTGACATAGATGCAACATTATAAATGTATTATTAATGTATCTATTTTCAGTTTCATATTTTTATTTTGAGGTTATTTAAATTGCTCTTGATTAACTGCAACTGTGGCTCATTGGACCACATGTAGCCAGGATCTTATTAGCTATGTCACAAACTCATCGGAGTTTGTTTCCTATGTTAATGGACATCCTAGCCTATCTCGTGCTCCATTTCCCATGAAAGATAAAGATCACTGCACTCTCCTATGGGATTAATGTTAAGTACATCCTGTATTTGATTTACACCAATATCACTCTCCTGTTAATCTGGACAGATGATTCAAGCTGCTTGTCATCAGTAACTACTTGTGGTTAGTCCTTGTGCTATCTGTAATGTGTGGTAATGCCTTTCATGAGGTGTTCTCAACACGCAAGTCACTTCATTGTAGATCAAGGAATTTTAAATGTCTTGTGCACAAGTTTGAAAATTATATGTTGGGTCTATCGGGCATTTGCTATCGTGTCTCGTTCGAACTGACTCATTTGTCAGATCACAACTAAGGCAAGTTTTGGAATTCCCATGGTCGTCCTGTGCGTTTGCATACTGATATCCCAACACTTTTGGCACATCAGTTTATAAATAAGTGGTATTTAATTATTTATTTTCTTAAATTGGACATACGTGAAACCTACACAAATAGAATGTGTATTTTTGTCCACTCCTGGCATAAATTTATATAGAAGAAATAAACTTGACGGTACTTCATAAACTTTTTAATTAAAGTGTTATTTATTTTCAACAGCTACAAGAAGTAATGAAAGAAACTAGAAGTAAGTCGTTTCAGAAAGGGTCCATTATTGAGAGTGAAAATGAAGTTTCCGAAATGGAAGCAAGTGATAACAGCGGTGATGAAAGTAGCAAGACCAACACCAGAGGTCGAGGAAGGGGTCGTGCCCGTGGCCAAAGAAGAGGAAGAAGTACAAGCACTCGAAGCAGAGGTGGAAGAGGGAGAGGAGCGTCTCCACGTAATGCTTTAATCCAACCTCTAATTGATCAGGTATTTTATTTAAATATTTTTCTTGGAGGATTGTGTAAAGTTTGAACAGATTTTATGAAAATTAAATTGTTTTAATTTAAAAAAAAAAAAAGGTTGTAATGTGGTGGAAAAAGAAATACGTGGGCTGACTAAAAAGTCTGTTGCAACCCTCCTTTCTGTGCAGAAAATGGAGATATCCCAATCTACTTCAAGGAATAAGTAGGAAGTCATGGGTGGGCTACTTGTTGGAGACCTTCTGATGGTCTGATTATGCAGATTAAGTCATAAACAAAATTTCATTCATAAACCAAATTTTCGTAGCTAGGGACTATTGCCAATTACACATTTGTTCTGCTTTCAGTTAAGAACACAATAAAAAAAACATGTATCATAAACTGATGAATAGATCACTCAAAGAAAATACAAAAATACAAGAAAAAAGAATTTTATCAAATTAATTTTCTATGTGTATTCCTTCCCTCTCCACGCACCATGTACAATGTTTGTATAAGCTCTCAGACCTCCTTGAGAATCTACCAATGAAATCGCATTCCTCTTGATCGATTTCGCATCTTCAAAATGCTCTCCTTTTAAGACGATTATAAGCTTGAAGACGAGTGTGAAGTCTGCAGGAGCCAGGTTGAGCAAGTATGGAGGGTGTTTGATGACTGTCACTTTTTTTTTTTTTCCCCACCACATTTTTATACTTCTTTGGCGCACACATTCAACGTTTTCATCGGTGGTGGGATGCTTCTCTCTCGTATCGTCTTTCAGTGACTCACACCATGAAATACAATGAAAACGCCCTGCTCTGACTCAGACAACAATTTACATATGCATCATTTAAATGTTTTCGTAGCTGTGTTATTGAATTTAAAACAAAACTGCTCTTTGTAAATTTTTACAACATAAACAAAAATAAGAACGTCACAGTGTTTCTACTGGGTACTGTTCGAAACAGTACAAAAGGAATTAAATGAATTAACAAACATTAATTTATTTTTACATACATTTTAATTGTGAATTTCTGTGGACAAAGGAAAATTTTAAATTAATCACTAATATCGAATAAAAGACCTTATTTATCTATAGGAAATCCATTGCTTCAGAAATGCTATTTATTTTACTCTTAAAAACACATGGTAATTTGCCAGTTGCTTCCATATTTAGTTTTATGATTATTATTATTTTATTAATTTTGATGTTTTTTTTTTCTACTCTATTCTATTGTCTATAGCCTATCTTCTTATTTCAGGCTGCAGCAACATGGAAAACTCGAAGCAGAGATTCAACTCAAAAATCTCGAGGCAGGAGGAGTATGGTTGAGAGTGATGGAAACTCATCAGATGACATGTTTTCTTCAAGTACCACAAAACGTTCAAGGACATATTCATGTGACAGTGATGAAGGGCCATTTTAAAAGGGGGAAAATACTCTCTAATAGGTAAATGTAATGATAAATCTACAGCCTTTCCAACAGCAGATGGCAAGAAAGTTTAAAATGGAAATAATACATGGAAAATGAGTATATTTATGTCTCAAAAATTTATGTTACAGGAATCATTTGGATTGTATATTTTGATTAGGCTCCTTTCAAAAACCTAACAGATGGGTTACTGGATTAGGAGGCTCCAGTTTGGAACTTGATTGGCTTCTCAAAAAAATGTTCACTGTAAATTTATATCAAACATTTTTATAGTGCCCGGCACGAAAGAAAAAGGAAACTGGCGCATGAGTAAACGAAAAAAACCTCGTTCAACCAATCAGGAACGAACAAGAAATGGGGTATTACTTATTCCTGGCATCAGTACTAAGTAATGTCCCGTTTCCTTTCCATATTTGAGTGGTTGAACGAATTTTTTTTCATTTACGCAAGTGCCAGTTTCCTTTTTCTTTCGTGCCAGGCACTGTAATTTAAAATTTATTAAAATTTCAATTGATAAATTAATGTAACCCCCCCCCCTTCCCCTTCCCTAAATCTTCTATGAACCCCTTTCAATGTGAGAATTTAAGCCCTTCGAGTCCTTAGTTTGCTGAGCTTTTGCAGAAACAGTATTTGTATTGAAGTTACAAATGATCTTGAGATACGACTGGTCTCAAAACCGTTCTTGGGAAATCACTGTGTGGAGTTTAGTGTGCTTCCTTTAGTGCCATGCAGTAAAGCATGCTGTTTCGTTTCACGATACAGTATAGCACCTGGAATAGGCTTTGAATATAGAAATCTGGAGGTTGTTTCCTTTTCATAATTTTTTGTTTCTCTTTTTCCACACAGTACTTTTATTGGTAAAAAAATATTTAAAATTTGAATACTGTGCATTTTACTAATGAAACACCAATGATTTGAACTCACAAAATAAAAGTTTAAGGCATGCCTCTTGCAAAATAACAATTCAATCCTGGTGCTTAAATGTGTAGAAAATCCTTTATGCATTTGAACTGTTTTTGTTTCAGTTATCGATGAAAATAGGAAAGAAAATTTCCCAGCCTGGATTCGAATCGGAAACCTTTGGCTAATCGCACTGACACCCTAACCAATTGAGCCACTGTGGACATGGAAACATTACATCCATGCGATTAGCCAAAGATTCCTGGTTCGAGTCTAGGCTGTGGAATTTTCTTTCTCAACCTTTATAAGCTGCAACCCAATGAATAAAAATTGGTATTGCAATCCAAGTTGTTGTTTTGCTATATAACAAAGTACAGGGTGTTTTGTAATTAAACTGGCGGTACAGTGTTCTTCCCAGAAAATTTTATCAGGTGGGTGGAAAAATAAAATAGCCGTGCAGACAACGATTAAAAACAAATAAAACATTATGCAATCTTGTGCAGCTTTTCATGTATTTAGCCAGGCAGTCACCAAAATCTGCCAGGTGCCGCAGGGTTCTCCACTTCAAAAGGGCCTGGGGAGAACCCTGCAGTATTCGGAGCCATCTGTAGCTTAATTTTGAAATGGAAGCATTTTGGTAGGGGGATTAATGACTTCATAGCAGGATTTTACGAAAAAAATAGTACCGGTAGTTCTAAACTGCACCGATAGGGGAAGTGGTAGTTCTGTGCAGTGTCAAAAAGAATTACATGTACAAAGAACAGACACATGAATAATAAATATGAAATTGAGGTGAAACATCAAGGTTTATTTAGCACATTTTCTTCCCAAGTATTGCGCACTGAAGTAACGTAAGATGCATGTTGAGCTAAACTGGTTCTTGGAATGATTTTCGGAGCTTTCTCCAAATCACTGGCACTGTTGTAACTTATGTATTCAGAATTCACATAATAGATTTTTTACCTGTGTTTTATGCAATTTCTTGGCTACAACAGCTCCACTCTTCTCTTATCTGTGATGTTTAGAACTAGATTTTTTTTTTTTTATTTTTTATAAGTATACAGAATCCTTTTTCCCATGTTGTCATTAGTACCCCTACCAAATTTGGTGCCATTCTGCTTGTGAGTTCGACCTGTAGATGGCTTGAAGTACTGTCAGTTTAATTACATATACCCTTCAGAAGTAACTGCATTTCGAGAACCTAATGGTTATGAAATGCTGTTGTAGATTATGTAAAAGCTGCAAAAAATAAAAATAAAATGGGGGGGGGGGGGGGGCTGAATGGTATTCTAAATATTGCTGATCCGTGATAAAATTTTGGTGGTCCATGGAGAAACTTGGATATTATTTGCATTTTATTTTTATTACACTGGTTCATCATATTCTGGTTCGTCTTCATGTCACTGACGGAGAATCGTTGATAAAATTGATTAGTGGTTCGCAGGTTTCAAAATTTTGAGTTTAGTGGTCCGTGGGGTCCAAAAGGTTGCCGACTGCTGTTCTAAACTATGGTGAAAGGAAATAATGGAGCAATGAAAACTGTCGTTGATGGAACCAGTATGTTGTTCATTTTTAAAACTGTTGGCACAGAATATTCACATAAGTTATAATTGTGCACTGTAATAGACAAGCATTCTAGACTGCAATAAATTATTGACTAACCATTTGCATACGTTTTTCTTTTTATAATAAAAAACCGTGGAGGGGGGGGGGGGGGGTTCTTAGAGTGTGGATTCTGACTTTGGGCCCAACACAAAGTCTGCTCCTCCACACTGTGAAGCTGGACGAATATTTCACTGCAGAAGAAATACCGTAAACAGAATGTGTTAAAAGCCACACTGCGATTTGTTGAATGATTAGGTAAGAAGTGCATAGTCTCTGTAGTGTATTTGTTACTCTATACAAATATATTTCTGCCTGAATTCAGCAAAATGAACACTTTGAAGTGCATTTGCTCTACTTGTAAGTAATTGATAAAAATATGATCAGTCAGGGACTATGTTTTTTGTGCACAATAAAAAATAAATAACAGGAGTTGACAGTAAATGAAGCTTCTTTCCTTTTGAGTTTATATAGAGCCATTTTACGTTTTAATTTGTTTTATTGCTGTTATCAACTTGAACAGAGCTAAATTTTATTTTATATGAAATGATATGTAAAAACAAAATTTTGTAATAAATTTATTTGATTTTGATATCTAATTTGTGATTTCCTTTCAGCATCAATTTACACCTTATTTCTTCTTGCAAATTTCTTTTTATCCTATACACCAGTAGTATGCATTATTTTTTTCTGCAAAAATATTAAGAAACTTTTAGTGTGTAGGATTAGATGGTCTCATTAGTAGTTTTGCATCGACATTTTTGAATGAGCCTGAGTGGTTATTAGTAGAGAGAAAGATTAACGCTACACTCAGTTGCAGGATGTCACAACAGTGATGTGCATGACATTGTTTATGCATATGAAAGACACTTCAGTTGTCACCAATCCCAGCATAATACAATAGAGACCGAACGAAACAAATTATATGAGTGAACAACAGTGACTTGTTTCAGAGTTTGCAACGTATTCTTTACGTGTTGTATGTGTCCTCTGATAAGAGTAGGTAGCCTATTGTGGATAATAACAATAGAATAAAAAAAAAAAAAAAACCTTGTCCACATGTACTCCGATGATGGGAAATCGTTGCCAAAATGTATCCATTTATTTTGAAGTAGTGGAAGAATGAAGCTTCTTTACTGGTTTTACCATGTCCTTCTGCCACTTTGTATTTTCAACATCCTTTGACATAGAAGGTTGAAATTTGGTACGTAGGTTGCTATGGGCATCTACTTCAGTGTTTGGTTTGGATTGGTCCACTGGGGTGGGAGTTAGAGGGGTCCATCTGGTATATAAAGGAGTGAATATGATATGCAGATTCTTTTAGGCAAGATCTAAAAAATCTTTAAAGTTTGAGCCAGATTTTGGTCATTAGTAACTATTAATGTTTTTCTAATGGCAGTATATGTCGTGTGATACGTCATTCAATTGGAAATGATGAATAATAAAAGATAGTTCTTTGAATTTTCTAATATACTTCGTTTGAGAAAATCAATTTTCTCATAAAAATGGGGGTTAAAAATGTGGGAATGAAAGGGGTAAAAATATCGAGAGGATAAAAAGGAGGTACTTTCATATAGCTTCCTTGGGGGATTAATTTCATGTTTATTTTAATAAAGTATTATAGCCTCAAGACCTATTCATGTGTAATAATTTTAGATAAGCTATGCAAGACCTTCATATCATGAATTCCAGAATTTGGCATCAGCATGAAACAGTGGATGTTCAAACAGGTGATAGGCTTTGGGGTATCTTTTCAGACCTGTAAACCAATCTTTATATGCTGAGGATTATCTTGGCATTATCTGCCTACCTGTGCATGTTCCTGCCATAAGGCTTGAATTGTCAGAGGGAGTCGACATTGGCCCCTACATTTCCAGGATCTTAACCCCATGAAGCACATGGGGATGAGCTGGAAAGAGTGGTTAAAGCAATGAGCCTTTGACAGCTACTACAGTATAACCTGCATAAGTCAAACTCGCTTAAGTGAAAATCCTGCTTAAGTTGAATTAAAATTGAAGTCCCCTTCCCTACATGAGTTCATAATACAAATTTCATCCATTAACTCAAAGTAATTTATTGAATAAACCTAGATAAGTTGATAACATTTAATGCAGACTTGATGCTGCATAGTGGTAATGTCAGTCCTTCTCCACAATGCACCTCACAGGGCTACACACTTTCCCCAACGATGGATGACTTGCTAGATGCCACTTTTATAGAAGTCCTCCTTTTGGCTGTTGAGGAACTGCTCCATCTCGAAGTTGACCTCGTCGTCGTCTTGGAAATATCGCCCACGAGGCAAGTTTTTCAGGCCAGGGAAGAGGAAGAAGTCGCTTGGGGCCAGATCGGGTGAATATGGTGCGTGGAGCAGTATTTCGAACCCATCTCCCCCACAAAACACATGGTCTCGTGCAGAAGTCTGACCCCTTTGGACACTTTGCCTTGCCACTTTGACTTGATGGCCTCCCGTAACTTCCGTAGTACACTCCCATGATTGTCTGGCCTTTCCTTTGCAATTTGTGGCTCATCACAGATGGAGGGGCATCCACTTCGAAGTTCATCTTTCATGCTTGTCAGGCCACATTGGAAACGTTGACTACTCACCACATGGCGATGGGGCGTTGTCACCTTAAATGGCCACTAACTCCACATGGATGTATTTGGCTTTGTTCCCCTTCAAATGCAGGAACCTTATCGTGGTTTGCACCCCATTTGGAAAAATGCGCCATGTTGCTTTCGACGCTCTGGTAGCGTTTAGCGGTACTGCACCAAACGTCGCTTTGTATCCTCCAGCACTGGAGGGATGTTGCTTCACACATTTTCAACAGCGATTGTTCTTTCATGTTGATTGTAATGACTTTATGACTGCCCCTTGTATCAAATACGAAGGTGTTCCAACCACTAGTTATCCCTGCAGGTGGCACTGTACAGGGATACTTTAATTTGGATCTTCTTGATGTGGTATATGCCGAGTTATTTCAGAAAAGAATCGTATCTTTTAATTCAAGTAAATGTGATAATGAAAATGAATTTAACAATACGGGACAAGAATTTTTCTCTACATTAAAATTTTCTCTTAATGTTGATTTTTAAGTCCTCCGAAATGAGAATGATTTTTCATTAAGCATAGTGTTTGTAATGTTGAAATTTAATAAATAAATATTTTTTTGTAACAATAGTTAACAGACAAAGCTGTCATTATTTATCATGT
>JAHWFO010002456.1:648504-660968 GCA_023313115.1 Rhysida immarginata
TTTTACGTAAATCGTAATGCGTATGTCAAAGCACGCAAACGTTCTGATATTCCTAGTGGATGTACAGTAGTGAAACGACAGTAATGGAAACAACCGTACACAACTAATGGAACAACCCTAAAGTACATTTAAATGGAACAAACCACTCAACCTACTGTTAGGTCGAAACGCTGGAACTGCTAAAATATCGTCCGCTAACTACCGTGCTTCCCTACTGTATGATATTGGATTACTCGCAAACAAATCATTTCCAAACAAAGTGCTATAGAACATTTTCGTCTTCTTTTGACCTGAAGAATATGTCACTAAATTTATTCTACATAATTTTGAAACACCCTGTATTTTATAATACGTATAATGATTCTTTAACTTTTATTTTTCCTGCGTATTCCGAAAATTGCGATAGATTAATCATTTGCATGAGATCTACATGTTGCAATTTCCATGTAAACCCTGTATCATGGAAACTTCAGAAAGACCACACTCAAATGTAAATGCCCATATAGAAAAGACAAAACTATTTTTCTTTTGTACAAAACCTTTATTTAAATTTAAAAAAAATCTATACTGTACAAAAATAAGATGTATCCATTAAAAATGAAAGATATTTTTAATCGAAGATTATAGAATATGAATAAAGAATTTTAAAAAAATGTGACTGGTGATTAAATGATAAACAGGTTAGTCATCAAGTTGACAGAGCATTGCAACACCTCTGTTAATCCAGTGCGACTGAGGTTGATCAGAAGGCAATTCCATTGAGAGAACGTAATTTGTAGAATGGCCGGTGGTGGACAGAACTCCTCTTCGCGCACTTGTTTTGTAGACTGGGCATGTGTATGTAGGTAAAATCTCGAATTTGGCTTTGATTCCTGGATGCAACCAAATAATAGGGACTTGGTCAAATAATTTTTTGGGTTGGGATTCTGCTAGTAAACTTTTTGTACGACTCCATCTGGCACCCTCCAGAAATAGTCCCTGTTGGTAAAAAAAGAAAAGAAATTTTAATGTTTAGCTGTTAATCTTGCATATTAAAAATGAAATATCCATGTCCGATTTCTTGCTGTGCCACTTCTGCCCTATATTGAATCATTTAAAATGAAATGTTGTTATTAGAAGCAAAATATTAAAGCACAATATCAATTTGTAACATTTATGCAGAATAAAGAATATCAGGGATCTTCTGTCACATTGTTCATAAAACAAATTTGGTAAAAGTATGGCAATGAACTTCATAAGGAAAAGTATCATGAAAAGTATATATATGTTTAAGTAATAAATTCTATGCAAATTCCAAATGTCTACATCATTGACTTTGTAGGACCACACATTGGACTTTGTCACCTATGGTGCCCGGCACGAAAGAAAAAGGAAGCTGGCGCATGTGTAAATGAATAAAACTCATTCAACTAATTGGAAACGAGGTATTACTTATACCTGGCATCAGTAGTAAGTAATGCCTTGATTCCTGTCAGTTTTATTCATTTACACATGCGCCAGTTTCCTTTTTCTTTTGTGCCCGGCACTATAGGATAAACTTTGATTCTGGCAGCCTGCTCTCTTACCTGTAATTTTGGGCACCTCTATCTCTCTCTCTTAGCACCTATACAAACCAGCAATTGGGGATAAGCCTTGCATGGCCCCCTCCCCCAATTTCACCTCAGTAATGTGATTTACCCATCAACCAAAGCAGTCATAGTTATAGAAACATTACCAGGGTATTTGTATGGATGGATAGCCAAGAATTAAAAGTCTCTTACGAGGATTTGAAGGATCACATACTAAAGGAATTTCCCCCTCAAGATTGATCCTCAAATGACACTGCACAGCAAAACAGATATTGAATAAGATCAACTCCTTATGTTGCTTCACGACAATCGACCCAGTTACAAAGGTGCAAAAGAAACTTACTTAAAAAGGAAATATGGTTATGGACCTTAACAAGTGAAAGCCACACACTATTATGGATGACTTTATAAAGAAAGCCGATACACAGATTGTGGCTTGCCACTGGTCCAACATTTATGTTTGCACAATGGTCTGATGATCGTTCACCATTTTTGGTTAAGATTGATTAAATACTGTTCTTCTGATGTAGTTTAACTCGGGCGTACGAAATATGGTTTCAAATATAAGATTATGTGTACTACTGACATTTTGCAAAAATTATTAATATTAAAGGGCTTTCACTATCACAGTCTTAAAAAGCAACAGTTCACATGAAATGATACAATATATAATGTATTTTGAGTGTTCTCTCCTAGCAAATTGAGTCTAAAAATTTCTTGCTAAATAATATTAGTAGAATGCATTTACTCTGATATAAGCTCCATCTTCAGGCTTCTCGGCCATGTCCGTTTCCTCTTTTTGCACAAAGAATTGAAAGCCTAGGTGATCAATCGGAATGTGATATTTTCTTGCAAAATTTTGTGTTACGCCTTAGAAATAGATAATAGACACTTAAAAGGTGTTTAGGGGTTTTAAGTGAAACCTAATAAAATGGTAAATAATAAGTGAATATTAAAAATGTACCAGTTAAAAATGATTGAGTAAAATAGAATCCAGAAACCCAAAATACTTTAGGAATGCCATCATCAATCCACTTTTGAAAGAATTTCAACCTAAATATTAAATAAATAAATAAATAAATAAATAAATAATCAAATTGCATATTTTTATTTGTAATAGGGAATTATAAATTCAATTTAATTGATTATAAATTTTGGTTAAATTTTGTACTATGGAGACCAGGCAATAGAATCCACATGTTAACTGTTGAACATAGAGTTTTACTGAAATATGAAAAAATTAGGTGTTTTTTGGTATATCAACTATCATGTCATCTGCATTATGTCATCACTTGATGATTATCTTGCCACAGTAAAATTTAAACACATATACCCATGGCTGGACTCAAATGTGCAAACATTAACTTGAGGGAATTAGAACCTTTAGGCCACTTGAAAATATGACCCATGGAATTTAAATCTTTTTCAGGTATCCTGTGAACTCTGCCTCATACATTATATGACATGTATTTACTTTCTATTTATAAAGCATCAACTGTATCACTTTAAAACTAAACATTTTTAACTATACTAAACATTTAAGTATAATCACCATTAAAAACATTCTTCAATATTAAAATGGCCCATCAACAAAAAATTTATAAACACTGATAAACTCGTATTGTGATGTTCAAAAAAAGATAAAAAGCCAATACAAATAGATTAAATAACAATTCTAGTGAATAAGGTGTCACATGCTGCCAAAGAGGTCAGGAAGAGATTTTGTTTGACGCTTCACCAGCATTTTTGTCAATTGTATGGTAATTTCACATCAGCCTTTCAAAGCAAACAAGCTACGTCACTTAAATAATATGGGGGAGAAAAACCCATATTGTGTGTTATGGTATTCTGGGACAACACAAATTGGATTAAGTCTGCAATTCATTTCCTATGCTTAGATTTCAGATGTGTAGTGGGACTAGAATTCATTTCATGAGGTGTAAAATTCTTCAGCCTTCTTAAAGTTGTTAGAAAATGCAAGATGAATTATGGTCATTATAAAAAAGTAGGGACTATTTTAGCCTTTTCTGATCTAGCTCTTCTCAGTTTTGATTTTCTTTGGTTTCCTTGATTTTCTTTGGTTAGCTATCAGTTTTTTCTCTTCAGTTGCTTCAATTATTCATAATTGGTCAATCATTGGTCTTTGCTTTCCTATATTATGTTCCTGAAAGCTCTTATTGAAAAGATTGGTCTTCTAATCACTAGAAACATTGGTATCTCTTCTCTCCCATCCATAATGATCATAATATATAGCCAATAATAAGAATTCATTATAATAATCAGCCAATTAGTTTAGCTTTCAAAGACTCTTTAAAAGACTGTCAATAAGAACAATTCTACTGGCTGAAAAACTACTCTCCAGATTGAACTATGGAAATATCACTTAACCCAGAATTATTCTGTAAGCAGGACATATTTTGCCAAAGTTCAAACTTGATATTTGATACATGGTTTTATTGTGCCACAGAATAAAGCTGGTTATGGAAATCTGTTTTATTTATTAGATGGACAGAAATAAGAAAATTAATTGTTTCCAGCATATTTAATTTGTCACTGTGCTAATTGATCATATATTAACCTAAATGCTCTCCTCTCTAAACAGCATCAGGCAGCTAATTAACAAGACAAATTCTAAATTTCACAAAAAAATTATTGAAAGTAATTTTTAAGGACTTTTATATGAAATATGCTTAAATTTTAACATAATTGTCATTTGTTAGGTTTTAATAGTCTCTTCATATAAATGATGAACCAATTCTAATTTACCTTGCTAAGAGATCTGTTACGTAACTTCCTAAAGGCTTAAGTGATGGATAGGATTTCTCGGCCCATGCAGCAGGAACTTTTCCAATAAGCATACTGTTAAAAAGTTCTTCAAGCTCTGAGGACATCACAACAAGTCCCTTGATCGCTTTTTGGACATCTTGAAGAGTTGAACGTACCACAAATGTTAACCGATTAAACCTTATAAGTTCTTGTCTTAGAACAGTATTCATGGATTCTGTATATTGAATTGGGTACATTTCTGTTATCTGTAATAATTAAATAAAAGATCAGCACAAACATTAGAAAAAATCTGCACATAAAACCAGAACTATAGAAAGCCACAATTCTAAACATGTCAAATAGTTGAAAAGAATAAAAAAATAGTTCAAAGTAAAAAAAAAACAAGAACAAATAAACAAACAAAACTACTCTGATTTCCATTCTGAAACATACAGAGTGTAAATCAAATGTTGGGCACTCCTTGGAGGATCGTTTCCTAAGAACCAAATAGGATGAAAATGTTCATGGTAAGTTTTTTAATAGATGGCATACATTTCGAGAAAAATGACTTTGAAATGTGATGACATCAAGTTTTGTTCTCAACACATGGGCTAATAACTCAGCTTCTATGCCAGCTATCTTTACGAAAATTGGGATACAGGTATGGGGGGGGGGGGGGGGCTTTTTACATATACATGTATAAAAGGATTGATTCTGTTAATTACAAAATACAAAATATTCGTACTAAAGAGTTCCCAGTTGTACATGTTCCATGGCTTATGGAGAGTACATAGCCTGTTAAATCATTTCAATTTATGCACATGTACGTCCATTATTTTTGGAGCTAAGTGCTTAATGTGGGACTAAGTCAGTGACCGCACTGCCAGATATGAACTACAGTAAGTCTTGCATGGAGTGCCAGACCTCCGAAACTAATGGATGTATATGCACATAAATTGGAACGATTAAAGGGCTATGTATTGCCCATAAGCTGCCCCAATTTTCATTAAGAAATACATTTTATATATGTCCTAATTTGCATAATCAGGTCATCGGAAGGTTACCAACAGATAGCACACCCACGACTTCCTATTTGTTGGTTGCAACAATTATAATGATATGCAAATGTCAGTGTTATGCGTTAAATGTGGCCAACTGCAACACTACACAGTGGCAGGCAGACAGATAAATTTTTTGGGTACAGACATTTTTGACTGTTCTGTATAATCTGCACATATGAGAATAAAACTAAATTAAAGTGAACTTTAAAAAAGATAATGTTAAGTCGTGAATTCTAACTTGCAACAAGGGTATCAAGGGTATATGAAGGTGCAGTTTAAGGAAAATGTTGGTATGCCCATAAAAAAAAAAAAAAAAAAAAGGGTGACCAGAAGAAAAAAGCACACACAAAAATTGTGCACACTGAAAAATGCACACATTGAAAAATACGTACACATACAACGGAATGAGCTAAATTGTCCTTTATTCATAATGAAATAGCAACATCAAAAACAACAACAACAACAATAATAATCATAATAATAATAATAATAATAATAATAATAATAATAATAATGTAACAACAACAGGACTAAATCCCAACAGATAAACTGGAAGGGAAGGCCCCACAAGTTGTCCCCCAACAGGCAAGAAGCCCAAACCAGGGTTGATGAGAAAACGATAAAAGTATGATAAATGTAAATAAAAAAAATGAAAGAAAAAATATAAACTGTAAAAAAGTAAGTTAAAATTAAGAAAAGAAGAAAAAGCGGAAGTTAAAATTTTAAGTAAATAGAAAAACATGAATATCATGAGACGTCTCGAGGTCGATGTTATTAAATACGCCAAATAATTATTAACAATTTTCGTGATCGAGTTCAAAAGTGATATTTTGGTCCTCCATTTCATTAAGGGGTTAATAACAAAGCCTCGACATGTCTTTCTCAAACTAGGAAAGTTAAAATCATTAATTAGAGAGAGAACACTTAATCTACCATGAAAAACACTAACAAGGGAACCCCACATAGCCTAACCGCTTTAACAATGGAGTCCTTGTATGGCTACGTATGCTGAAATTTTTTCGTTTTCGCGGTTTATTTTGAAAGAAACACAATTTCGCACTCTCTTGTTTTGCAAGCATCTATAGTAGCTTCAGATGAGTAACATATTTCAATTTGGTGGAAATCTGTGACATATATGTTCGAGGGATTCCCTTGTAAGTATAATGTTAAGAAGATATCTAATAATAATAACATTACTATTAAACACATTATAATTAAGAAAAGTCTGATTATGACAATTAAAATTCTTGATTAAAAAGGCCTTAAAACTAAAATGTTTGCGCTGGATGCTGGAAATGGCCTGGAAGTTACTGCCATACCAATCCAAGCGCAATAAATAAGCCCTGGAACGACAAAAGCCTTAAATAATAAAAGTAAGTGTACATTTCTTTGTGTGCATTTTTACCCATGGTTTTTTTTCCATGTGGGCATTTTTCAATATGAGAAATTTTCCGTGTATGCTTTTTTCCTGTGCGCATATATGACCATGGGCTTTTTTGTGTGTGCAATTTTCATGTGCGCATTTTTTCATGAAATCAAAAAAACGTTTTGTTTGCATATGATTAAAGAAAATAACAAACAACAAAATATAAAGATAAATAAAAAACTCTTTCTTTGTTAAACAACAAAATAAACATCTTACCAACTCCACATCAAAATCAGGTGGTAATTTTCGAAGTATGTCGACTGACAAATGGATGATGACATCGGCTGATGACTCTTGTCCACCTCCTGCTTGCCGAGGTTGTGTGAGCAAAATGCCATCGAACAACTACCAAACACATTATAAGCCTCAATAAAAGGTTAGCTTATAAAAGATAATTAAAATGTTAAATAACAAGCCCCTAAATAGTTTTGAAGTGCTGGAATATACCTAATTTAGAATCTTCAGACATGAAACTACACTAGGCAACATTAAGTTAAGATTTAATTTGGTTCAGTCTTGATCAAGGAAATTGCAGCACTTAAAACCAATTTCATTGTATACCTGTTGTGTTTCCTGATTATCTTTTGTAATATCAGCATTTTCATGAAGACCAAACACTTCTGGATGAGGGGTCAGTGGAAGATTTCTCAGATATTCAACATAATCTTGGTATTTTCCTTGAGAAGGTGCATAATAAGTACCACTTGGAGAGAATCTATTAAAAATATATTAGAATTGATACAAATACTTTTTATGTTGGGGAGAAATATTCTAATTATACTACAATTTTCTCCAAAAATCAAATTTATTATAAAATTTGAAAAACCCAACAATATAAAAAAGAAAACATAAAAAATACTAGGAAGCCATCAATTTCATTTGCTGGCAAGTTGGAGCAGAGTTCAGGTTTTATACTAATTTAACATGGATTTTTCACTTAATAATTTAATACAGGGTCGGGACATATTAATATGACCACCTGCTAGTATCTGGAATATCCACCTTTGGCGTGAAGCACAGCAGCTAGTCGACTTGGCAGAGAGTCAATAAGTCCTTGGAAGGTGGCTGCAAGTATCTGGGATCATTTGGCGATCAGTGCATCCCGTAATTCCGTCATCGTGCGTGGTGGAGGGTCCAGTTTGCGGACATGGCGATCGAGATGGTCCCACGAATGTTCAATGTGGTTAAGGTCCGGGGAGTTTGGTGGCCATGGGAGTAGCTTGAATTCATACTCATGCTCCTCGAACCAGTCGTGGACAATTTTGGCAGTATGGCAGGGAGCATTGTCCTGTTGAGAGGTGCCATCACCCTGAGGAAACACTGTCGACATGAAGGGGTGTACCTGGTCTGCGACGGATCGTCAGGTAACGAACAGCATTCAGTGTACCCTCCAGCGGTATCAGTAGACTCAGACCATACCAAGAAAACATCCCCCAAACAGTCACACCCCCCCCACCAGCCTGTCGTCTGCCAACGATGGTGTCGGGATGCCTGTTCTCAGATGCTTCCCGGCGAAATCTCCATCATCCGTCCACTCTGTTCACCAGAAACCGCGACTCGTCAGAGAAAGCAACCTTTGCCACTCGGCCGAGGTCCAATGGCGATAGTCCATAAGCGAATTGGAGGCGTTTTCGGCGATGCACAGGCGTCAACATGGGTGCTGTTACCATACGCCTGCTCCGGAGCCCCAAACTCAAGAGGGATCGTTGCACTATCTTGGTGCTGACACGCCTGGTGGCCCCACTGCTCATTTACTGTGCCAATTGCTCAACAGTGGCACGCCAATTGGTCTTGGCCAGGCGTCGCAACCGACGCTCACTTCTAGGATCGATCGCCCGTGGGGCCCCACAGTTACCTCTTCGGTTGCTCGAAACTGTCTGGTTCGTCCAGTCGCGGTACACCTTCACAACGGCAGCCCTAGAGCAGTTCACAAAGGTGGCCATTTCTGAAATGCTACCCCCCTTGGCCCGGTAGCCAATGATCATTCCCTTTTGGAGGTCCGACAGGTTACTTGCTCTGTCCATGACGGCGACAATTGCTGTGTTAACGGATGCTACTACACGTCTGCTGTTGTCAGCTTTTAATGATGTGCAATGATTTTTCATCTGTATACCATGGGACGTTCCAACATGTTCGAGGAGAGGTGGTCATATTAATGTGTCCCGACCCTGTATATTCAACCTTTATAATTTCATCACTTCACCAACAGTTCCTTTGCGCAATCCTTTTAACGTCCATAGGTTTTGACAGATCATTACTTTGCAACCTTTTGCCAACTGCAGATAAGAAGGGAGTCCGTGTGCTTCGTCAGATGCTGCCTCCTGAGCAGCGTTGTTATTGTGTTCAGCAGCAATAAATGTAACAGGTACACCTAAGTTACGAAGGCATGATTCGTTGTGTTCCGAAATTTCCTTATTGCGAGACATCAATTGATGGCGTTAGAAAAATGGGCTTTCTCGTTAAGATTGTAACTTACAAATTTAGATTTTAACAGAAAAAAAGTCACCTTCACACACTTCACCAATTGCGAGACGATTGAGTAGTTCATGAAAAGGTGCCTGGTTTTCACCTACTTGACGCATAATTGTTGTTAAATGAAATACTTTTTTTCAGTTGTTGGAAGACCATTTTCCTTGAACAGCAAAAGTAGACGATGGATTCAGTTGCTTATACATAGGTGTATCACCAACAGGAAGCAACAGGAAGTCGCCCGAAAGCAGCAATGCATATCCGCTAAGAATTTCATGTTGTTTTTATGGATTTGCTTGACGAAGTCAGTTATCTATTTTGCCCAGCAAGTTCAGTCCAAGCATTGAGAATTCGTCAACAACAATTAGCTTTACTGACTGCATGAACAATTGAAATTCGCGTTCGGCTTTACCACATAGCACGGACATCACGGACCTCATCACGGAGCTCAACCCAAACGTTTATTATTCTTCAACGGCATCACATATGTCAGTTTTTTTTTTTTAATACAAACCACCTTCAGGCATCACACAAACTGTGTGCGAGATTTGGCTACTATTGCTTTAGTGGTTTTGACGTGATGACATTACAATGGTGACTGAAAAGGAGCTACGCTCCAAAAAATGATGTAAAACTTCCCAGTTCTTCCAAATTAATTAGGAGATGGGTTAGTTGCACTGTTATTTGGAAGGAGTGGGAGGTTTCACATCATTTTTATTTTTTATGTTTTCTTTTTAATATTGTTGGGGTTTTTCAAATTTTATAATAAATTTGATTTTTTGGAGAAAATTGTAGTATATTAGAATTGACTATTAGAATAGATACCTATCAGTCCTCTGAAATACGAAGTTTCAACTTAAAGGTAAATTCTATAGCCACATACAACTTTGTTTAAAATGACAGTCGAAAATACCTGTCAGTCATACATATTGTCAACTCAAACTCAAAATTAACAAAATATACAAAAAAACTTTCATTCTCTCCCCCTTCCCCCTACAATCAAGAGAGATGCCACTTTTCTGTTCCTTGGGATGTACCAAGATACGAAGGAGAGTGAAGGAACTTTGGAATCATGAATTGCAGTGCTGAAGTTTTTATCAGTTTGTGTATCTTCACACCCAAAACACACAACAGTTTGAGTGCATTTTGCTTGGGAGACAGGTTAGCAAAATCTCTCGATATGTGAAGTCTATAAAGTGGTGGTGAAAATAGATATGTAGATTCATATGCGAAACGTAAATCCATTGTTCAAGTTGTGAATTCTGTGAATTCTGCTGTCAGTTCAGACATCTTATTATAAGCAAATTTACAAGTTGCATAAAATATTCATAGAAGATCATTGCATAGGTAAACTGCAGAACACAACTCTTGTGGTGTTGCCATTTTCCTATAAACCAGAAACAGCACTGCTGTGTGGCACAGAACTTCTAGGCAAGCTGTTAAAACTTGAACTTCCCTCTATCTAGTAATGTGCAGAACGTGTTTCTGCCTTTTACAGTTTGTTTGTTATAAATATTTGAAATCTCCCAATCTTTTAAATTTTATATACAGGGTGGCCCATTTTAAAGTTTCCCCAGGAATATCTCGAAAACAACACATGGGATATCGAAAAAAGTTCCGAATGAGATTTATTTGTCTTGGAGGGGGCAATAGAATGGTACTAAAATAACCCCCCCTCCCCCACCTCCTGGGTGGGGCAGGAGACAACTTTAAAATCTTAAATAAGAACCCCCATTTTTTATTGCATATTTGGATTCCTAGGAAAAAATGAATAAGATTGATTCATAATATTTTTGTTTTACTCTTGCAGATAACGTTGAAATTGGTAAAAATGGAAGTCAGATAGAAACCTTTGAAGAAAGTGGAATTCCCCAATAAATAAAATTTAAATAAATGAAGGTTCCTATTTATCTAAATGAGTAGGTTGGTCTATTTTAGTACCATTCGATTGCCCCCTTCGAGACAAATAAATTTCATTTGGAATTGTTTTCAATCCCATGTGTTGTTTTCGAGATATTCCAGGGGAAACATTAAAATGGGACATCCTGTATATCAGCTTTACAACAATTTGAATCCATAAAGTTGAAACAATAATAAAGTGTACTCTATTGACAGGAATCTATTACTATTGTAAATTATCATAGACTCAATAATTGATTTTTAGAGAATGGTTTCCTTGATTTTTTGTATAATCTTTTATGCATAGTTAACCTATGGTAATCCAATTATTTTATTATTTTGCAGTAGTACTATAAAAAATTTACAGCATGATCGATCAAGAATGGATTGGTTAGAGAGAAAAAAAGGGAACAAGAATTTGTGCTTTCAATTAAAAACCAACTACCAGTAGATCTTGCCTCGTGTTTTTACAAGGCACTTGGAACAATTTTCTTACATTATTTTACCTTCTCACATTAGGTTACATTATGCTTCTTACATCCAGAAGGGTATTGGGCTGGCGTTTAAATGAAATAAATATGAGAGTTGGTAAATCAAGACATTAGTGGTTGGATGTGTTCTGTAATTCACATGGATCCTCTTCAGACTTTGAATTGCCCCCATTGAACACATTCAAAAATAATACTGCAATTGTAAACCACCCATTTAAAAGATTGTGCACAACTTTTGAAGGGTTAATATTAAAATGATTTATTTCTTGGGCACTGATTCATGCTATTGTTTATCTGTATCTTTTTTGTTGTTGTTGAATGTGTTCTTGGTAATCATGGACTAACAAAAATTATTTACAGTATAATTTCAAAAAAAAAAATTATTACCTATAATCATCATTGGTAATGATATCAAAATTGTAAAAAATTCCTAAAAGAGACATAAGCAGCCGACGATCTTTGTCATCTGTTACTCGTCCACCATAATTGCATTCACCAGTCAGATATATGAGAGCGTCAAATGGAATGTGATCATATTCATTGAGAAACATCTGTTAAAGAAATTTATTTGAAAAAAATGTTTAAACTACCAGTACTTACATTTCCATTGAAATTACCATTCTGCAAAGCTGGCAAATGTTTATATGTGATAAGAGTTATAAAAAGAAAAGGATAAATTGTGTAATTGAAAAACTTAAAAAAAAAGAGAAAACCTCTAATCCAAAAGAAATATGAAATGCCAGATACTCTCAATGGTGAAATTGAGAAAAGGAAACCTAAAATG
>JAHWFO010002456.1:662313-701403 GCA_023313115.1 Rhysida immarginata
TATAATTAGGCCTAGTAATATTATATAACAAATAATAATATATGATAAAGTCAATATTTGTGGAAAAGAAGAGGAGAGGAAAACAAAAATTTTCCATCTGAGAATACCGGTAGTTCTTTGACTCCTTGTTTAATACTCTTAGTTCAAAGCATCCTAAAACGAGCATTATTGGTAAGCAGCAGTCAACAATCCAACAGTGGAGTAAACATTTGTTCAGATGGTGCTGAAGCAGTAATTTCACTAAACTCGTCTTTCCTCAATATGTTTTCATAAGCATCCAATAACCTTTTTCTTTTAACAGAAATTATCAAACCAAATAACCATTCATTTTTTCTATCAATCTCAGTGTTGGGAACACATTATTTGCAATTTACTATCCAATTAAAAAGCTAACTCTGATGCTAATTACAGTTCATTAATTTTCCAATTATGTTTTTTAATGTAAATGAACCATATTAAAAAAAAAAATTAAAATGCATGGAAAACCCAAGAGTGTTTTCAAAATTATAAAGTTTACATTACTCAGTTTTCTATCGTCCAGTTTACCATCACCCACTTTGGCCATCGTGCAGGTGGCATAGCCCAGCTGACCACCATCACAGATACTGAATACAAGAATATGGCAAATGGCGACGTCCTATGGAGAAAAATGGAAAGTGGTCACGTGATGGCAGAGGCGACGCTAGCTTTTTAGGTACCCCTATGCAACCTCTTTCAACCTACTATAGTTTCTTCGGTGCCCCTTTCAATCTTACATTGGCACCCGATCTTATAATGCGCCCCCATGCAACACCTACTGCTTCGCACCAGCTCTGCATGGTGTCCAAAGGTAGCACTGGGTGCACTACAATCGAAGTCATAGGCATGAGTAATGCACTTTCCACTCCTTTGACCTGGGATGTTGGCTAATTGAACAGTTGTCCAGATGCAACATGCTCTTTATTTTGTTTGGGTTTTCTTCTTTTGTTTCTATTTTTCATTTCCACATTCTGATTACCTATCATTATTTTTTCATGTTTTGTGTGTTTCTCAATTTATTCGTCATTAAAAAACTGTTAAAATTAGACGATAGGGGATTTGTGCACAAAAGAGAGGTGGATTTCATTCTTTATATCTGCTTGTCTATTATGTTATTATTACTTTCAATTAATAATCCATTTAAGTATATTTACTTGTCCTTGTCCAAGAGATATGGTATCTATTCTGCTAGCAGGATACCCACTGTCCTCTCCAAACTTTAAGAGAGCTGCCATTGGATCTGCACCAGGAGACAGGACAAAAATCAAAGGTGTGCAAGGATTAGAATCTCCATATGATCCTGGTAAATCAAAGGTGGGTGGTTCAATAAATCGTGTTCCTATGTTATTGCAAATGAATTCCTATCAATGAGAACAGTAAAAGCTAATGTCGATTGTTTACACATTAACAAATATATTTAAATGTTTCATGACTAACTTGTAATGCTGGAATTAATTTATCTGGCCGAAGCGTGCGTAAGATAATCAGTCGATTGAGCCCTTCTGCTTGTTCCCATTCATCTGGAAATGGGCACTCGTTAGGAACTGGAGAATCGTATATTTCTTTCCATGCATCAACATTTGTGACAAAGTCTATGTTAACAGAGAAAACTCTTCTTCAGGTCACTTTTTTTTTTTTTAAGGAACATGCAAGTTTCAAATTTCAATTGAAAGTTTTATACATACGTTCCATGTAGCCACCTATTCCAGGAAGAAAAGATGCTCGAACAATTTCAGACCATGATTTATCAGTAAGCCATTCAGATGCAGGATTAGGAAACTTAGTTTCCAGTGCAACCCCACCAGTAAGCAGAAACTGCCATGTTTCCTCATTTACTTTGCTTCTGTAAATGAAATCATAAGTTATTCAAGAACTTTTAGTAATGTAGATATTTATACCAGCCCATCCCATTACATAATTCATTGCTTGGTTCATTTGATTAGGCTGCAACCAAGACCTCTTTCACTTAGGGCATGCTTGGCTTCTGGTGGCACCCCTCCTTCCCTAATTGCAGCCCTAATTTTATGAACGCCATTAAAGGATAGTTTCAGTTATACTAAAGCAGTATAAGTGAAAATTTCTAAGTACAGTACAGTCAAACCTCATTACTTCGAAACTGGTTAAGAAATTTTCTCTAGTCCTGTGCCCGTGTATATTTCAAAAAATCGAAGAAATTCATTACAAGAAATTTATGTTATTTGAGATTTATTTTTTCAATTAAATAATAATAATAATAATATATATATATATATGGTCTTATGCAGTGAATTCTGATTTAGTGTAAATTAACAACAAACCATGTGGAATTATATAACTACGAATTCTGATTGGTTTTCAGTACTACGAGGCATGTTTTTTAAGTAAGTACCGTTTTGCGATTCCGCCGCCGCAGCGCTACGGTCGGCGTTCCGCGCATGCGCGATGGTTAACTACATCTCTTGTCTACGCACTGACGCCATTACAGTCTGATTCTTCATTGTATACGTTGTTTACTGAGTGTTTAAGATGCCTCCGACAATCGTGAGTCCCGCCGATTGTGAAGTACGGGCTGTTATACGATTTCTTAGTGCTAAAGGCGTAAAACCGATCGATATTCATCGTGAGATCTGTGAAGTGTACGGACAAAACATTATGAGTGATGGAATGGTAAGGAAATGGGTGAGAGCATTTAAAGATGGCCGCACAAATGTGCATGATGAAGAACGGAGTGGGCGTCCTTCAGTCGTTAATGAAGATTTGTTGCAGAAAGTGGACGAAAAGGTGAGAGAAAACAGACGCTTTACAATTTCATCATTCTGTGACTGCTTTCCTCAATATTCTCGTAGTGTTTTGTATCGCATTGTGACCGAGAACTTGAATTACCGGAAATTGTGTTCACGTTGGGTTCCAAAAATGTTGACGGATTTGCACAAAACCCAACGTTTAGGCAGTGCATTGACTTTCCTTGAGCAGTACCACAATGAAGGTGAAGATTTTTTAGACCAAATTGTTACTGGTGACGAAACATGGGTGGCCTACATCACACCAGAATCGAAACAACAATCCATGGAATGGCGACATTCATCATCACCCAAAAAAGTGAAGTTTAAGCAAACAATTTCTGCCCGGAAAATCATGTGCACAGTTTTTTGGGACAGAAAAGGAGTATTGCTAGTGGAGTTTCTGCCTCGTAATGAGACAATCAATGCAGCGTCTTATTGTGAGACATTGAACAATCTGCGTCGTGCAATCCAGAACAAAAGACGTGGCAAGTTGAGTAAGGGTATCGTTTTGCTGCATGACAATGCCCGTCCACATGTGGCTAATCGGACCAAAGATCTCATCAAATCTTTTAAATGGGAAACTCTAGATCATCCTCCATACAGCCCTGATCTGGCGCGCAGCGACTACCATTTGTTCCTGCACTTGAAGAAACACCTGGGTGGTCAGCGTCTTCAAGACGATAACGAAGTCAAAACATTTGTGATACAGTGGTTAACAAGTCAGGCGGCAGAATTTTATGAGGAGGGTATTCAAAAACTGGTGCCACGTTATGACAAGTGCCTCAATATTCACGGAAATTACGTAGAAAAGTAGATTAAGGTACAGGCTTTCATGTAAAAATAAAATTATTGCGATATCTTTGCACGTCTTTTTTTAATTCCAAAACGGTACTTACTTAAAAAACATGCCTCGTATATAAACAATACACACAAATTCATAATTTGCCATATTCACAACCCTATTCATTGCATTTCGCTGTTGTTAATGACAGATGAGGATATGGAAGAGGCCTTAATAACATGGTTTAAGCAAGTAACTTTTCATTTTTTTGTTTTGTTTAAATTGAAATCTGAATGTTTATTAACTGTATTGTCTCTGATGTAGGCACTTCACCAAAATATCTCTATCAATGGATTGATCTTAAAGAAAAAAAGAAGAAGAATTTGTGAAACTGGATAATACAAATACCGGGTATTATGAAAAAATGTTTCGGTCCTCCAAATATTATAATAACAGGGTTTGACTGTATTTCTGAATTTCCCTTCATATTGTGTTTCCATTATAACAAAGTTGGGTGGTCCCATTAATGCTTTAATGAGGATTACTACTGTTTATTTGAATTAGAATAAAATGAGTTACATTACCTTCCTTTAAGGATGCCAATACATAAAATTGTAGAAAATAAGAGTTTATCCTTTTCAAACAATGAACGACAAACATTTTTGTAAATGCTGTAAGTAAAATGGTCATTTAGGATTTTAATTCGTGTTTCTAATATATCTGATGATTCACTGTTGGCTATACTCTGTTGAAAAGAAAATAAA
Source organism: Rhysida immarginata (assembly GCA_023313115.1). Taxonomy (NCBI): domain Eukaryota; kingdom Metazoa; phylum Arthropoda; class Chilopoda; order Scolopendromorpha; family Scolopendridae; genus Rhysida; species Rhysida immarginata. The sequence goes on from JAHWFO010002456.1 coordinate 666,639, forward strand.
GAAATAAATATAAAATTTTAATTTACATCGTAATTTTTATTAGATCTAAGAATCTTGCATTTTTTAAGTATTCTACAAAATATTTGATCTTTGGATAAAAGGATTTCTTGACAAGTATCTGAGGAGATGTAGTGAGATTATAGATCAGAATATACGATATAATATAGAGAACTCTAGGAATTCTTATCCATTAAGGATATGTATCTATGAGAAAGAAAATTTTAATAAAAGTGAATCTTATGAATTTAATAAATGTGTATTTGAAATTTGAAAACAACACATTTGTTTTGAAAATGAAAACAAAGCGTATTTAATCTAAAGTAATAATATGATATTTTCCATGTAATAAAATGTACATATGGAATGTACTTTAAGTTTGATGAAAGAAAATTTGACCACTCGGATGCTAAAACATTTAGAGTTTTGTCAAAAAAAGAGCGTATTGACAGACCACATTTGTCAAAAAAAGAAAAAAATATGTGTCAAATATTTTTTTGACAAGCCGTGTATTTTTCGAGATATTAGACCGTTCCAGAACTTTTTATTCACCAGGTATAAGATTAACAGATTAAATAATCATTTAAAAAAAATTAAAGGGATTACCTTTAAATTAAAAATTAAAAGCAATGAAAATAATACAAGAAAAAAATAAAATTCCCCTTTTAAATATGACAATATAATCAACTTGTATTTTATTTGTTCATTTTGTAAACTCTACAATGTAAATGTTTGGATTTTTATATGTGAATTTCAACTCGGGTGAAATGAAACACAATCACATTTACTTACTAATAAATAGAGGCTTATAAACCACGTCAGTGAATATTGATACATAGGTTCAATGTTGGCTAATTCAGTGATGCAGAAAAATAAAATGGCAGAATGATAAGCAACAGGTTTATAGCCATTGCGTGTCTCGTCAATTTCAATTTCAGTCACTGCTGCAACTTCTTGTTTTGCTAAAATATCTTCAGATAAAACTTTTGATGAGGAAAGGATATTAATGGCCGTCTCATCTTCTAAAATATTGCCCTGGTAATTTTATGCAGAAAATTAATTAGAAACTTGTTATCATATTAAGAATACAGTGGAGTCTGGTTATATGAATCAAATCCCAAAATGACATCAAAAACATCAAAAAATCATTTTGTAATTTTTCTTGAATCACAATGTTGATGTTGCAGACATTGTATATTATATTTGTTTGTTTATACTTTTTTACAAATCCATACCAGCAACTAAATTGAGTCAAATTTTGCCCAGCAACTCTTTTGAGACTAGTGGAAATTACTGTCTACTTAAAAACTTAACACACTACTCCATTCTATTTCTTAAATTTATTCTCAACAAGATCCATAATTCTTTTTCAGCATCACAAGATTTTATTAGTGCAGCACCACAAGATCTTTCTTTTCATTATTTTATTAGTGCATCTTGTAATAAATAACACATATGCCACCCATCATATGGTCTTTGGGATAGACACAAAGAAAGTCAAAAGTAAAATTAAATAAACAAACAAACATTACAATTAACAATGCTTAACAACCGACATTGGAAATTTAATTGGACTATAATTCAAAGATAAATACTGTGGACACATACAGCTTTGTTTAAAATGAAAGATGAAAGTGTTAATAATCACTTAGCATATATCAATTTGAACTCAAAATTAATAAAATATACGAGAAGCTTTCATCCCACCCCCTGCAATCGAGAAGGATGCCTTGGGAGATCATAAGTTATGAAGTTGTGTGAAGTATCTACGGAATCGTGAACTGCAGTCCAATATGACTCATATATCAGGAATCCACTGTACATTATAATAATGCATTGAGTAAATAGTAACAGCTGATTTTTACTTCTGATGATGAAAGCACTTCCAAAATTTTATCTTCAATTTCTTTCAGTTGTTTTTTATTAGCTGCACTCTCTAAAATGAGTTGGTTTTTCTTCTCTTCTAATTCTGGTTTTTCTTTAGCTGCAACAATTCCTAGCAATTGATCTTCTAATCCCAATGGTGTAATCATGAAATTTAACAAAGCCACCTGCATGGCAAACAAATAAAAGTTTGTTTATAACAAATAAGGATGTTTAGGATGTATAACTATCAAAACTTCTTTTCCCAATATCTAAGTAAAATAATACAATAAAAAATAAATTGACCACAAATGTATTTGGAAAATTCGATCGTTGGGGTGAAGCCCACCAAAAAGTAAAGAAAAGAAAGAAGAAAACATAGAGAATCTTTGAAAGAAGATTCAGACAGGCCTTGTTTGGATCCGTGCCACATCTTTGAAGGGTCGGACCTAAGCCCCACAAAACTAGTGGACATAAGTTAATTCAAAGAAAGGCACGCAGCTGTGGGAACATAAACTAAACTACTTCAAATTGCACTTTCTGATGGTGGTGCCTAGAAGTCAAGGTGGAAAACAGGCAGACGGCTGACCCCACCGAATCCTGAACTGTTGATGAATCCTATGGACCTTTGTCTAGTATTGTCAGTTTGGAGGACACGGAAGTATCACGTCATGTGGTGCTCAACCACCATCAAAACTAAAACAAAATGGAATATCTTTTTTTTAATAGTCTTTTTATTTGTTTTTCTGGCTGCCGAAGGTGAAAGGTTTGGCGCACCCGAAAAGCGTGCCTAAGTCCAATCTTACTCGTGGATACCAACACGGGTCATGAATTGAGACGGATCGGTACAAACCAACAACATTACTAAGGTAGTAATCTATGAGACATTTGGACTCTGGATGATAGAAACCTGGTCGGATAGAACCTTAGGGTCATTGTTTATTACCACAAACTGTAAAAAGTTATTGTTATTCAACATGTTTCTTTGTTTTGATAATGGAAAGTAAACAATTGAATAAAGCCCCAGTGATATTTCGTCAGAATTCCTTCCTTATGGGTAGGGTGACCAGATTTTTTACGACGCTAATCCAAAACACAGCCGTGAAGAATCCGGAACAAATCCAAGAAACGTAATTTTTGACAATTAAATCTATCAATATCCAATTAATATATATTAATCCTTTTTATTAAAAAAGGACGCTTACTTATTGCAGGGCAGTACACTGAAATCGGAAATGTCCCGCAAAATCCGGGACATCTGGTCACCCTACTTATGGGTATACAGGGAGTTATTAACTCATAACGGGGTATGGTTATAGACAGCAAATTTTTGGCTTTTCCTATTTTTACAGGATGCTATCCCATTGGCAAACGAAGACAAATGGGGAAATAAAGAAGGGTGTTACACCCCATACATAATATTACTGAACATGCCATGAAAATAACCTAAATGAATATGATCATATCACAAAAAATGAAAAATGCCATATTCGAAATACTGCATGGTAGTTTAATTTTTTATAGTTTGCTCTGTTAAATTTCAGTATTATCAGTACAAAGGAGAAAACACAGCCCTTGCAGTCGAAATGCGCATACGGTTCATTAAGCATTAATGTGGACAAGAGGTTCTGTTTTTTCCCTTAGTGTTATAATTATCCACAGTCACTCGGTTTCTCCATTACCAGTACAGTACATTTAATTTGTTAGATTATTGTAAATTAACACTTGGTTTAAAAATTTCACCTTCTTCACAGTCTTCTGAATTGTGACTTTGAAAATAAATTTACTCTGACTAGAACATCAATAAGTAAAAGGGGAATGGTAAGATTGAAAATGAACTTATGAAAATTCTATTATTTTCTTACTTCTTATAGTTTTTTATGCAAAGAAGACTGCTTTAGCTTTGTCCTAAACATTCTTAATTTAGGTTGCAATTACAACCCAACAACTTCCAAATTTTTCATGTTACAGATGACCCAAGAATGCTAAACTTTTTAGAATCCATGGAGATCACCTGTATACCTGATAATCACATAATTAATGGCAACAAGAAACTATGAACATATCTAATTGGAAATCAATGTTCAATTCATTAGATAATTATTTTTCTAAACCAAAATATATTTTTCAATTTCTAGAATATTCTCTTAATAAAATGTCCATTACTATAGAGCTCATGTTGTAACAGTGGCTTTGAAGACAAGGGGTAGAAAAGTTGAATTGCCAGCCCAGATTCATGATCCAAACCCTATCAAGTCAAATTTGGAATGAAGTGAATGGTTGGGTAAGTGCACATAAAGATTGCCCACTGAATAAGACTGAATTGGAGTATGCATTAAAGGTCAAATGAAGGAACACATCATCTGATATTTATAAAAACCTAATAGAGAGTTTGCCACGAAGATTAAACATGAGCACAAGATATTAAATGATATCAATAAGAGCACTTTCTTTGTACACTTGAATCTCACCGAGTGAATTTAGTTAGTGGATGCCATTTTTATTTAGTTGAATTCAATGTATTTTAAGTTGGCCTGTGGATCCTGAATAAGTGGATAATCCACATAAGTGTATAAATTTCTTTGCTAAAATTTGTTTAATGAATGAAATACAGTAACTGAAAATGCACTGTGTGTGATGTGAAGTGTGATTAGCAGACACAGTCTCTCTAATATGTATATTCTGCTTATAATATCCACTTTTCATTTCCCTCTAAGCCAATGGGCCGTGCTGCCTCAAATTATTGATTGGTCAGTAATAGCACTATAACTACTATGCGTGTATATAAACTCCATAAGGAAGTCATTTGGAATTAAGTACAAATCATCCTTTGGAGAGTGAAACATCCTTCTAGGAAGACACCCACATAAGCATTTTAATTCTTATGTACATTACATATATTGTAGATCTTTTGTAATTTTAGTGATTGATAACTCAAATTCTTATGCATCTCAATTTCATACTGTAAAATTAAACATTAGACGCTGTATAAATCAATTACTGTTGAGTACTGCATTTTTTTTTAAACAAAAATCCCTAAATTGGATAAGTGGATACTTTCTTCCCAGTCCAGACGCTATCCACTTATCGAGGTTCGACTGTATAAACATATGTATCTGGAGGTTAATGGTAGGACATTCGATGCCCTATAAGCAATTACCCACCTTAACTGAAGTTTCAGGGAGATAATGAGGATTCCTTAAGCGAGTTGTGAAATACAGTCGAAATCTGGAGGAATATTCAATTATGTTATCCCCAATTCGTATGCTATCAATGCCACCTTGTTTGAAAATTTGTTTTAAAAGAATAGGCTCAAGAGCAGGGTCAAGTTCTTCCCCTACATTCTCCATGAGAACAGGATGGCCAAACTGTATACAAGTTTCCATTGTACGCATGTACATAGCATCTGTTGGCTTTACTACAAACAGTTTGTTCTCCTTCTCCATATTTTTAACCCATTTATTCGCTTGTCCTAAAATGAAAAAGAAAAAAAAAAAAAAAAAAAAGTAAAAGTTAATACTTTTAACAAAATATATGTATTTAATTTAAACATACTATGTAAAGCATTTGTTAATAGATTCAAGTGATACATTCAGATCATTGGTATAAAATCAAGAAGTGGGAAAAATTTTGCCCATTCTGTAAACTAGCCTCTTTCCTTGCTTAATTCATGAACTGGCCATTTAGATCCTACATGGTTTGTTAAATGTGCAGCTACTAAAAGAGTTCAGACTTGTGGTGATATTATGTTAAAATATTGCAAGATAACTACTGTTAAAACTACAATATATATCCGGTACATCTGACCATCACAGGCATTTAAATATCACTGCAGACCAAGTCTACCCAGTTATCTTGATGGGTGCTTCCAGAAGTGCCATAAAATGATTTGAAGAGTGTGACATACATTTTACCTTGCTCAACTGGCCTTCACAATTACCAGATCTCAATCCATTAGAAATGAAGGATTCAAGTATTAAATCACTTAAACACCCTAAAGTCACCAATGTTAAATTCGTTCAAATATTATTTGTCATATCAAGTGAAATTAAATAATTGATGAAAATAGGAATCAAAATTCCATAGCCTGGACTCTAACCAGGAACCTGAAGTATGGCGTGTAATAAAATCCTCATTAGAACATTCTTGAGTAATTCTAAAATGAAATTGTTTACGGTCAAACTTCACATTTTATTTGATGGAGATGAAATATTTGAAAGCTGTGATCGATCTGCAGAAATGGGACCATGCTCTGAATAATTTAAGAGGGAAGTGTTGATTAATGTGAAATGTGATGTACATAATTTGTAAGTGTACTTTCAGATGGTTTTGGCATATGGAACAAATGAGTGATGAATGGTACATTGGTATGTGTATAAAAATCTTAAATGGTCAGTTCATGAAAAGGGCATAGTTACTTAAACAGACAATTCTACAACTGGGCTCTAACTTAAGTAAAATTAACCTTGTTCTTTTCAAATCTTCACTCTCTTCAGAAATTATATATTCTTAAACATTATCAGACGTCTATTTTTTAATGCAGATATTTAATATTACAAATTCATAATTTAATAAATAACAAAAGTCATTAAATATTTATTAATCATACGGAAAATAAAATAACTTTAGAAATATATTAATTTTTTTAAACCTTGAGGGTCTATCATAAGTGGCCATCGTCTCGAAAAGGAAACTATAATGCCGTTATCAACGGAAAAATTATCAACTGGTAAACCAGCAATCTGCCAAGCCCTGATGCTTATTGGATCTCCGAGAGTATTGATCATGGAGAAACGGTCCGAACATTGTATGCCAATATCTTTACAGGAAGACTGCCATTTGTCAATACATTCCTATAAAAAAAAAAAATAAACAAAAGACACAAGTATATGAATGTTATTTATTATAAGGCAGAGTTAGGTAGCAATGCAGGTAATAGCAGCTACTTCTGGAAATAAAGGAGACACATAAACCTTATCTTTTATATAACCACAAATATCAAATTAAGGTGAAGTGACCTGGGAGGTCTGGCAAGAAGAGCAGAATCCATGTCAGAACATTTGCACACTACTGCCTCCTGGCAATGAAATGAGTAACTACACAACAGTATCTGTTACAAACAAAACTTGTATAAAGAATAAATCATAAGATATTCAATGAGGGTTTTATTCTAGGCTGTGGAATTTTCTTTCCTATTTTTCATCATTAAAACTTTTATAGTTCCATTGGTATTGGGAGGGTTGTAGCCTGGTTGCCTCGCTATCAAAACTTATCAGTAAAGTTAAGCAACGATGGAGTGGCCAGCTATTGGCCATCTTGACCCCCCATTAACTGTTTCGCTTACTAAGAGCATGGAATTCCAAATTGTAGTAAATAAAGGAATTTTTTTTCATTGTTTGTGTTAATATTTCATAATTATTCTACACTTTACTACACAAAACTTTTTAATTTATTGATTTAATTTCAAAAATAAATTAGTTAAAAAGGACTTACATTTCGATAATCCACTGTGAAAGCTCCTAAATACGCCACAACACCAGCTGATAACAAAACATCTCCCGTGATATTGGTATAGCGTTCAGTCAGCTCATTAGCGGCACATGTCCATCGCTGGTTCTCGCCACCTAAGCCACCAATCAGCTTTTCAGCACGTTCTAATTTCTTAGAACATAAATCAATGTTATCTTCCAGATCTTTCTTCTTCCGAGTCATTACCATGAATTCATCATTCAGTGCTTGAAGTTTGTCAGTAACCTATAATTAAAGTTAACTTTTTGAGTTAATCTTCATTTGTCTAAGATTCTATGGATAATGATTTTATCATTAAACTACTACATGTATTATTTTTCTATTAAAAAAAAAAAACCTTTGTTTCTAAACTTGTAAATTAATGATAAAATACTTTTTAAAATTTTTTACTGGTTTCTTAAATTACCAGTTTCAGTTGCCCTCGCTTTTCATTTAGTTTTTCCATTTGTCTCCCGAGTTCTCCTTCGGCTTCAGCTAATTTCAGTTTTTTTGGAGCGACTACTTTATTAACACGGTCATATACTTCCATTGCACGTACCCATTTACATAAACCCTCACATGCTGTTGAAACATTACGTATGATATTAGGGTCAAAATTTGGATTTGTCATGTATCTGAAACAAATTTAAAAATTAAAAAGCATTTTACTTCATTATTTCTCTGAAAATAACGAGAAGTTAAATATTTTTAATGATGCACATTATTAATGCCAGAAGCCACTACATATGGATTATGAACAATAACTAATTTATTCAAGTACACATGTACAAGTTGGCCTACATTTGCCTTTATACAGGGCGATTCTGAAAAAGTGTGTATAACTGTAAGCAATGACAGAGGTAACCAGAATGAATATTTTCTTTTAATACAATGTGGGTTCGAATTTGAACGCTAACAGAAATAAAAATGCTGCCACCAAGATCAACAGGTTAATAACTCAGGTTCTGCAATGGCTAGAATAATGAATTTTGGAGGAATAATAGGGTACATAAAACTCGGTATACCGTTAAAGTCTTATAGAATTTCAACAAGTAATTTCCGAGTTACGCACTCAAGATCTAATACAAAACTCGATCCCTCACCCCCATCCTGAGGGTGGAGGAGGGGGTAACTTTGATATCTTAAATAGGAACCCCTATTTTTAATGGTATTTTCAGATTGTACACAACGTTAGAGAAATGTTTTATTCTTGGTGTTTTTTCAATTGATCCAACCGTTTAGGAGATAGAGGGACTGAAAGTTTTGAATCCAATGTTATCAATGAAGACAAAGAGAAATAGGGTGAGTCTTAAAGAATCTACTTTTTGATGGTCTATAAGAATCTGAAGTCAGAATTTCTAAAATCTAAAAATTTTTAGTACATAAGCACAGTCTGTGCATATGTATTCAAAACAAAAAATACACTACATAATGATATTTGAAAACCTGGTGCAATCTTGTTTTCTTTTTTTGTGTGTCAAGTTGTCTGATTTGAAGCATTTTTTAAGGTGTTGCATTTTCTCTATGGAGCAGCGTAATATGTAATTAACATATTACACATTATATTCATTCTGATTTTATTCATTCAGAGCACTGTGCTGCATGCATGATTTCAAAGCTCCTTTGTACACCCTTCTACTCCTCCAATGCTCTAACTACTTATCTGGAAATAAAATAATGAAGCTCAATACATTTCGCTGACTTGCGAGATTTTTGTAAATTTCATTAATTTAGATGTCATTTTGAAAATTTTTAGATATGCTATGTGACTATTAAGATCTTTCATTTTAAGTACTATTGTTTTATAGCTGGGTGCACAGTCTTGCTGATACAGTACCAGCAGGTCTCATCCCTATAACAATGCCAGTATTGATAGTGATTATGTCAAAACAGATGCAGTGTTACCAAGTTAGCACCACAAATAATGTCTGTCTATACACACAATAATGTTGCTACTACCAAACTAGTGAGTGCACTCTATCCTCAGTGAGGCCATAAATTCATAGCACACATACATTTAGTGAGAAGTTATAGCGAATTTATTCTAGCTAAGATTCTGTAATTTTTCCAATAAAAATCTACTTCCCCTCCTCCAAGATAACCTCATTCTCATTAAAATAATAATAATAATAATAATAATAATAATAATAATAATAATAATAATAGGTATGCCCTGCTCCATAGAAATTTTTTCCATGGACTGATGATGTCTTTTTTGGCAAGTTCGTCATTTATTTTAGATGTACTAACTACTAGGTTATTTGTGGCGTTTCACTTGACTACTGCTTTTTCACTCTTCCAGTGTTGTAATGCCTCTGAAACTGTTAAATATTGGTGGCACATGAGTATGGCAAGTTTTGAAATCCTTATGAGTTGGACATTATATTCTCTAGTAAATTGAAACTACTGATACAGGTTGCATTTAAAATCCCTCTTCAAGGTCAAATTCCACAGGACATATATAGTCAATAATAATGTAGTTTTCAAATAAAGGATGGGTCTAAACGATACGGATACTATTAATTTTATTGCTCTATTAAGTCCACCTATTTTGTTACCCCTGTCCTTACCAAACGGAAACAAGACCTCTACTAGGTCTGCCTTCCGAAACCCCCCAATCATTTTCTGTTGTAAGTTCACCAGTCAACCCTAACTGTATAGAGGTTATGTAGTGACTTTTGACAATATAGTGTAATTTTAACTTACTGCTTGCGAATAGTGTTAATGATAGCTGGTGGAATATTATCTTTATCATAACTTTTAAGATTGTCTAGGAAACGAAAGTCTCCTAAGAGTTTCTGGGAAACCCCCCAGTAATCTTCTATCATTTTTCCACTTCCACCAGGATCAGGTTTTCTTTCAGGCTTTAAGCCTTTCATGATGCATACTGCCTCCATCACGAGCTTTACTCCTGCAGGGGGGTTCTAATTTATTGATAATTAAATTTTAATTAGTAATTTAAAATATTACTTAATTAATTCTTTCTTAACATCTCATTAATAGCTTACACTGATCATTAAAATGCTTAAAATGTTTATTAGGTTTTACCTTCATGGCTTTAATTACTGTGATGTCCTGTGGTTTCAAGGTATTTAAAGCTGCAATTGCAGCCTCCAGAGCTGGTATTGCTTCTGCTAAATCTCCTTCACATTCATCTTTTATTTTCTGAGCCTCAGCTGCTGCTTTATTTGCAACAGCTTCATCAGCAGCGACAATCTTTTAAAGAGAAGAAGATCAGTTAGAATAAGAAAAAATTGTTCCCTTTGAGATACAAATGCATGTGTTGTTTAACTGTAGAAATGCAAGAGGACTGATACTGTTTTACCTCTTTCTTGGCTTCTACTTCTACTGTATCCTGTTCTATTTTGATCATGAGTTTCTCTGTCTCGGCAGATGTTTCTATGAGCTCTGGTTGTAGGGCTTGCAACTCTTCTTGCATTATTGCAACTTGGCCAGCAGCAAATTCTAATTTTTGAAGTCCTACCTATAAGGCAAAATGGACTCTTTTAGAACTTAAATCAAATTTATATGAAAAACTATATACAATATGGTCCACCAAAGATAAGAATATTGCAAAGTATGTATATTGTGATCAAATGATAAAATACAAAGCACAAAACAAAAAAACACTTCAAATGGTTACTATTCAAAATAATGAACTGAAAAGACATGATGCAACTTTATGCAAATTAGCTATGAGTATACATAAATTGTTATGTATGTGAAATAAGCCCATCTTTGCTGTATCCGTTATAGTTAGGGAGGGAAAAAAAATCTCTTACCACATATCTATTTTTCAAGGTCATAATTTCATTTCTTTTGATTTGTAGAAGCTTCTTAAAGGTTAAAATTAACTCAAGATAAGATGTTGGAGTAACATAATTCTTTCGACGAACTTCTTGATAAAATCTAAATTAAAACAAAACAAAACACATTTCACCCTAGCTTATTGTCATTATTGGTTACGAACACAAGAATAAAAGACAGATAAAACAAAAATTAACTTATGACATTATAATCTGATTAAATCACAAAATAAGTCAGCAACACTGAACACAACTTTTGATTAAGAGAAACTGCATCCTCTGTATTAATTTATAGTTGGCTGATCTCCCTTTGGTTGAGGCTACTTAACCCACTAGCTCAATGTTATCTCATTAGAAGCTCAGAGGAAATACTCTCCTTTTTGCTTTGTTTTCAACTACTAATAAACACATTATTTGTAATATTGTTTTACTTGAAGTTATTCATTTATTCCAAAATAAACTTTTGTTGTGAACTTTTTTTTGGTATCCCACTTTCATCTGGTGAAATTATGGTCACCCTACTCCTGTTCTACCAGTTAGCTCCTGGGGAACAAATAGCTTAACAATATCAGAGAACAACTGATACCATATCTGTGTTAAGTTCATGTTAGTCTTAGGAACTAATGCTGACCATGTTTTCATTTGCAAGTTTTGTTAAGAGCTGGTTCCTATGAGACAAGGGGGCTCAGATTAGGCATTATGCTAGATACAGTTTCTACAGAATACTATAAATGAGAACTTTTTATTTATAAATTAAAAAATATATACATGTATATGAAATAGTTCTTGAACTTATAGATTTTTTTAAGAACAGTATCAATAAACTTACATTTTATTCCCAACTGCTAGAGAAGGGCATTGTTACTTTGATTAAATTATGCACTTCTGTCATTTCATCCTTAAAAAATTGATATGCCACAAGCAATACTCTGTAAGAATACACTTTAAACTGCTAACATATCCATAAAGTGATGCACTTACATTTCAGAAAGCTGAATAACTGATTCATGAAAATTTTTACACATTATCACACATTTAGCCCGTAGCTGGTCACTAAGCTCAACTTCCTGCAGGAATGTTGTTGCCACCATCTCTAAGGCATCAGGTGGCCATATCTGAATATTTAACCAGAGGAAAATTTATTTAACATTTCAAATGAATTATTTTTTTTGTGATTAATGTTAGAAGAAACAAAAATGCAATGATATTTTTCTACCGTGAACCAGTCTATTGTACAGCAACTAATCAATGATGGAAACATTCTCAAACGATTTCGAAATGCATCTCCAATTGGGCTCATAGCAAATACGACATGCAAATTTTGTCGCACTCTTTCTAGAAAGAAATTATACAGCATCATGGGTGTTGTTTCTATGCGCCGACCCTAAATAACAAAATAACCTTATTGTTTTATTTTAAAATGATTCCAGGAGTTCAGCATTTAAATATTATATATAAAACAAAAATTATTATTTTCTTGTTACAGTTAATTATTGGTCTTGCTTTTTTTTTTATTATTATTCAATAAGTTTATACACATTATAACTATTTAATTAGTTTCCTACCATATCTCTTGCAGCAGTTTGCATTTTTTCCAGTACATCTGCTTTTTCTTCTGATGTATATAAATTTGGAATATCACATGTGTTTAAAATCATGTTTATATCTTCCACAAATGATTCTGATTTTATTTGATTGTCACTGATAAGAAAAACAACTTGCTTTCCTTCTGCTCCAGCTCTTTTCAACAGTTTTTTCATATCTTCTCTCCATTCAACATTTGTATAGTTGCGAGTTATTTCTACTTGGAAGAGGTCATAACCTGCCATAAATGTGGCTAATTTGGCAGAACTTTGTCGTCCACTTCCTCCCATACCAACAAGAACTGCATGTCCTCCATCTTGTTTAAGAATTCGACTAATTCGAGAAATGTGTTCTATTGCAAATTTAAACATCACTAAATGCATTGGTGTTTTGCTGCAATTGGAATATGGTTTTAATAATTGAAATACATGGTCTACTTTATTTTTCCAGAGTTGAACAAAACAAAACAAAATTAATTTAAATTAAATTATCTTTAACATATTAAAACAGATGCATTAATTTTTTTTCTTGTAATAATTACCTTATTGCATTATATTCATTTAAGTAATTGTTCATTACTTTAGTGAGTTGATCAAAATCCGTAACTTCAGCATAAATTCTTGGTTCAGCATCTGGATCAATATAATCACCAAAGAAAAGACTACGCACATGGGTATCCTCAAGTTCATCTCCAGATGGCACTAAATGATTCATAACTTTGTCCATGTTTTGACGCCAAATATTTTTGCATGTGTTTCTCACTTCTTCGAAAAATGCTTTCCTATTTAAAATGGAATTTAAAAAGGAAAACTTAACAAGTAATTAAATAAAAATACAGACATTGCAATAATAATATACAATAAAGGCCAATGGTCATGGAATAGCAGTATCCAAATTGAACACTGATGTTCCTGACACATTATGGCATGGACTAATCCAAAACAGCACATAATGGTTGCACCCATGAACATTTATCTACTTGAATCCCTGTTGTTGTGATCATGACAAGACGATGAGAACTATCCGAGTTTGAACATGGCATGATAGTGGCTACCCAACACATGGAGCATGTCATTTCTGAGGCTGTTCAGAAATTCAACATTCCGCAATCCATGGTGTCCCTTCTGTATGAGGAACACCTTCTAGAGGCATTACCACCCACCACGGACAATGAGTCAGCAACCATGTCTGCTCTCTGACCATGACCACTGGTGGCTGGCTAGAATTGCCCATTCTAACCAATAAGGCTGCGTGCGAGTCGAATAACTTCAAGAAAACTTTGATTTGAACCATTCGAACATGCTATCAAATCTACATTAAAACAATTCGAAATGAATTGATCTGTTTCTTGAGTCATTCGAGCCTTTATCGAATTCATTTGAACTAGCATTGAAGTTTGGCTGCTGTAACGAATTGTGTGATTTATTCAATTAATTTGTATTCAACAGCTTTTGAATACCTTATTCGAAATCTATTCGAATGGCCTTTGAAAATTCCTTTCGAAACCATTTGAACATATTTCTTTTGAACATACCTTAGTTTTCTTCACTTTTCTCAACATATTTGTTGTAATGTTTCCGTAGAAAGACCTAGATGATGAATTTGGTTCCATTTCTAGCACTATTGTTCTAATGTTAAAGTTAACGCTGCAGTCGTACGCGTACGAGTGGTTCTGAAATCTTTCAATTTCAATTAGGTATTTTAACTAATTGAAACTGCATTTACAATGTCCCCGAAGATTTCTAATGGATTAGTCCGCCATAAACACCGAAATGAGCTATTATTTGTAAGTAGTTATAAATTCCCCTTACTATTCCCCATGCAAACTATATATAAACCCCCCCGTTAGTACTAATTTCATAAGTAGTTATAAACTTATTTTCGGATGTATTCGAAGGTTTCGAATGGTATCGTTCGGATAAAACCAATTTGAGCTTACAGGAGTGATCAGCCTCCTTGAATCAAATTAATCGAATGGATTTGATTTCAATTCAAGTGTTTTTGAACTTTTTCCGAATCCATTTAAAATTATATTTGTTTCATTTGAAGCAGAATTTGTGGTTTTCAAATGAATTCGTCTGCACCCTTATTCGACTCGAGTTAACACTCGTACACAGCCTTACTAACCAACAAGCCACAGCACGTGAAATCACTGCCACATTCAATGTAGGCGCTTATTTCCAGATCCATATCCAGCAGATCTGTGTGGTGTGATTTAACATCCATGGGTTATGGTAGCAGAAAATCCACCAGAGTACCACTGATTATGCAACAACATCGGACACAGCACATCACCTGGGCTTGTGAACATGTTACGTGGACCTTGGAAGTCCGCACATCACCAGAAATGGGTTGTGTGGTCCGACAAATCACTATTCCAGTTACAAGGTGTCTGGGTGGTGCAGACCCCTTGAAGCCAGAGACCCAAGTTGTCTACAAGGCACCATGTAAGCTGGTGGTGGTTCCTTACTGATGTGGGTGCTTTGTGCATGGCATGGTTTGGGTCTGTTGATTCTCCTAGATTCATGACTAAACGGCTCCCGCTATGTTGATGACCATTTACACCCCTTCATGGACTTCGTGTACCCCTACCATGATGGAGCCTTTCAACAAGATAATACTCCATGTCATCAAGTTCAAGTTGTGCACTTGAAGGTTTTCTCACCTGAGGTTTTCTAGCCTCAAGTGGAGTCGATGCCACGTCAAGTTACTGTTCCTGGTTGGGCTAGATTTTTGGCCTTTGACCGTATTAAAAAAGTGATTAACTGGGATGGGAGGGGGCTATCAGGAATTTGTATTCAGAAGGTTAAAACGTTTGGAGGAATTTAGGGAGTGTACTTAATGACAGGATCAAACCAGTTAATTTTATTCTTATAAAAAATGTGTCAAGTTTTGAGGAGTGGCACTCCATGGTCCTCAGTTCAAAGTATGAATATGACTTGAATGAACTGGCTGAAAGTGCACCAGTGGAAAATCTTACTGCTCTGCAAGTAAGCAACAATGCTCCAAACATCTGTGATGGCCCACACAAACATAAGATCTTAGGTAATTTTTTCTTCTTTATTCTCTGGAATTTGGTATCTGTACATGATCTGAGTCTAGTCTTTTTTAGATAATACTAATAAGTCTTTTAAATTTCTACTCTGTCTATTTCAAACAAAATTTGTCAACTTAAGGTATAAGTAAAGAAAAGTAACTGGAAAATATTTATTAATATTAAAATACTGTACAATAAAATAATACCATGTAGAATGATTAACTGATGCCTACCTATCATCATCATCAATGAGACGATCATAAAAGACACGATAAATTTCATGAATCCATAAGCGGACAAATGTTGGAGTGTCAGGCAAATGAGTGGGTGGCACAAACAGGATACCAAAAATTACACGAGCAAAATCACGTAGGTTAAAAATATAGTGGGATTTAGCTGGTGTTGGTAGGAAATTTTTGATGGCAGATTTATAGACGGTTAAAGTTGCAGTGATCATAATCTAATTTTTTCAAAGAAAAATACAGTAATGATTAATATGGTCAGTGAAAATAAAACTTGTCATGAAAAAGGTTTAGTATGAAAAATTATTATTAAGAATTATTATACACTTAAAGTGCATTATTGTAAACTGTTTATGGAAATAAAATTTTCTTACTTTGCTTGCTGTTACTACTGATACTTCAAAGCCTTTGTTAAAATGCCAGTCTGCTATAGAACCAAAGATTTTGGTCATGGTGTTATCATCAAATGAATCAATTCCAATTACATTCATGTGACGAGTAAGTCTTGTGGTAATGTCATTTCGGCCTCCACCTGGAGGACCCATTCCACATATTATTAACTAAAGTTTGTGAAAGCAAAAAAATAGTAAAAGAAGTTGGGATGACAAAATTCTACTTATAGTCGAATTTATAATATTCAAGTAAAATTCATTTATAATGTGGTTATTAATATATATGCACTTACAATATCAATTAATTCAATTTTTGATGTATCCTTTTTATCATACCAGTGTCCATGATCAAGCCACTGACGAAGCAATTCAATTGGAGGTTGTGCACCATATTTCTCTTTTGCTGGCATGTTTAAATCGTCTACAAAGGCTACACATTTTTTACCAACTGCAGGACCAAACAGACCTTTGCGCCGCCTTAAAAACATTTTAAAATATTAAATATTTACTGTCTATAATGTCTTATTTTTTTGGATTTCAAACTGAATAATTATTACAAAGTCCATTTTAATATTGTCATTAATTTTTAACAGACTATCTGAATGCAATTATTTTGTGAAAAATGAAAAAAATGTTGTTGTGATCTGTGCCAAGTGATTTTCCTAATTAAGATTAGCTTACGTGTCAAAATAAGTGGATGGAATAAAATTGAATACATGTACTAATAAAATGGTTTCAACAAATTAGTTCTCTGCCCTTGATTATATGTCTAGTGGCTTAATGTCATTATATTGTGATGATGATGAAATGTTTACAATGGAAAAATATAATACTCCTAACCAAAATACAGGGATAGTCAATATTATATTACCATATTTTTTGGAATATGCAGGAAAAATAAAAGTTAAAAAATAATTACTATGTATTATAAAATATAAATATTATTAAATAAAAATATATTAATTTTTAATTTTTATTTTCATGTTTATTTATGTTTTGAAAGAAAATATTAACCAGTAACTGAACTTCAAAGAAATGTTCCTTCTTTTCTAATTATTTTTATCAATATAAATTATATAAATTTCTATTCTAAAAATTTTATTATTATTATTATTATTATTATTATTATTATTATTATTATTATTATGAGGGAGGATCAAAAAGTAACGGACAAATATTTTGGTCTGGATGCTCAAAGTTGGCAAATTGATTGTTTGAATCTTTCGATACAAACCACAATGCCTTGATCAGGCATTACCCTAGCGGAAGATGGTCTGTTTGCTAGCATCGTCAACTTATGAAAAACAATGAGGTGTAGTCTGTTTGTGGGCCAAACGAAAAGATGCGAGTGAAATCCACAGGGAAATGTTGGAGGTGTATGGTGCTGATTGTCTGGGGTGCGGATTCTATGAAGAGGGCTGAGAAGAAATTGAGGAATTTGGCCGGGAGGTGATTAAACATCCATCCTACAGTCCAGACCTCGCACCATCTGACTTTCATCTCTTCGGATCAAAGAGGAAATTCCTAGGAGGCTAATGCTTTGGTTCAGATGAAGAGATAAAACCAGCCGTGTGCAGGTGGATATACAACCAGAAAACTGAGTTTTATGAACAAGGTGTATTGAATCTGTTGCCACAATGGAAGAAATGTGTCTAGAGTCTAGAAAAATAGGTAAAACCTGCAGCTTTCTTGTACAATGTTTCATTTTTGTTTATTATTAAAAATGTTGCCACAAAAAAATTGGTGCGCGCTACATTCAATCCTATCTCGTATTATTATTATAAAATCACCTGTCAAGTTTGGACATTATTATATCTTGAGTTTGACTTGCAGTTGTCCGTGCAGAAAAATTAATCACATTTGCAAGATATTTATCCTTTGGTAATGAAAGTAGAAAGCTATTAGTCAATGCAGACTTTCCTGTTCCTGTAGGACCTACAAATAAAACTGGAACTTCTTTTGCAAGGTACGTTTCCAAGAAGAATAACTGACGAGCAGTGTCATTGGTGTGGATAATGAGGTCAGAAACCTAAATGAGGAATAAAAACATTCAATCCATAAAGCAATAAATGCACAACAATTTAAAAGTTTGTTCATATCAATTTTGTTTTAGAAATTTGCTTAACAAGCATCACAAATTTGTATGGAGATACATGTATTTATTTTATGAACTGACCATACTTTTTCTCCACCCATTTTCATAACTATCAATAGTTTTTAGCATTTGTCTTTAAAGCCTTACCAAAGTAGATGTTACTATAATAAATGAAAGAAAACTCTTTAACCAAACGAATAACAGAAAAATACAACCTGGATATGCGCATTTCGAAAGCACTGCTTTCATCTTCAGCAGGAATCATTGACTCCGTGAATCCACTCAGATGAAAGTGAACTGAAGTCAAACAACGGAAAAACGGTATTTATAGCGAAAATTAACGAGAAACAAACCAATCCGAGAAGAGTAAGTAAAGATACATTAACGGAAAGAGATGCAGGAGCCCTGATTGGTTAAAGTCGTCCACCAGTAGATTAGTGATGAATCACCATTCGGTCCCTTATCAGAATTAAGCAAATTATTCTGATTAGTTTGGATGATAGCCATGCTTTCGTATGCGTCCAGAAGATGTTTTTTATTAACAGATTGTACAAGAGTGAGGTTTTCTAATTTGAAATCGTGACCAGTGTCCAAAGAATGTTTGGCAATGGCCGACTGGCTGGCTCTTCCAAATCTTCTGTGTGCTATATGTTACTTGTATCTGGTCAAATTTTTCCTAAAAGTTTGTCCTTTATAACGTTTTTCACAATTCGAGCAACTGATATCGTAGATTCCTGATTTTAAATGGTCTGGTATTTGGTCCTTGGGGTTTCCGAATATATTTTTTAATTGATTTGGGTTGCTGAAATTAAGAGAAATGTTGTGTGATTTAAAAATTTTTTGCAAATCCTTAACTAAAAACTTATTATAAGGTATGGTGATAGTTTTGAAGTTTTTTTCCCTGATTCTAACTAAGGTTGTTAGATCAGAAACCATTTTCCTAAATTTTCTCTTTCTAACGAGAACATCAATGTTATTAGGGTTATAACCATTTTTAGCAGAAATAGCCTTAATCTTAGAAATTTCTTTTTTGAAAGTAATATCATCAAGAGGTACTTTGATGGCACGATCTATCATGAACACGAAAGTAGAGACTTTTTGATTCCAAGGATGATTGGAATCTGCTGGAATGTAATTTAATTTGTTTGACGGCTTTCTATATACGTCGAACACTAGTGAATTGTTTTTTCTCTCTAATCATACATCCAAAAAAGGCAATTTTTGTTCATTTTCAACCTCAAAATTGAATTTAATAGTGGGGTAAAAACTTTTAATATGATCAACGAAATCTTGGAGATGGCACAAATCGGTATCGAATATGGCAAAAATATCATCGACATATCGATACCAGACTGTAGGAAAATAAAAATTAGAATTTTTGAGAATGTCCTCGAAGTTTTTAAGAAAAATCTCTGATAAAATAGGACTGAGGCATGATCCCATCGGGGTACCTCCTTTCATTTTGTAAAATTGGTTTTTAAATTGAAAGATATTATGGTTGCGCAAAGTCTAGTTAAAGTCAACCACTCTTCTATCAAATGTGGTTGGACTCCCGTTGTTGATCAATAATCATGTAAAAATTGTAACGTTTCAGGTATTGGTACATTAGGGAATAATGATTCTACATCAAAAGACACCAGTATTTGATTATTTTTTAATTGGACACCTTTAGTTTGTTAGCAAAAGTAGATGTTGATAGTTTATTGCTTCCAATTTTTATTTGTTGTAGACTGCATATAATAATGATTTTGCTGATTATTATCAGTTGTTGGAGAAAGATTTAAATTCACAGAGTCGCCTGTTTTGGAACACCGCAAATGAATTACTTGGTAAACGGCGTTCTGCCCAATCTTGGTCTAACCATTTCTCAGCAGAGGAGATAGCATCTTATTTTGAACAAACTATGGGGAACGACGGTTTTTTGTCATTTCCTGACCAGCGAGTCTCATCGTTTTGGGATCAGCTTCAAGGTAAACTTTCTTTACCACCTATTTCCTCCAACGAAATCTTTCTTTTGGCTAAACAAATTACTGCGTCTAAGATTGTCCACCGTAATGGCATACCCGATTTTGTATTCAAGGGTTGCTTATCAGCCATTTTACAGCCTCTTGCGGTATTATTTAATGCTTCTTTGGCTTCCGGCGTATATCCAAGCGACTGGAAGATCATTAACATCGTTCCCATTCTTAAGTCAGCACGGCCCCATCTACTGAATGATTTCAGACCGATTAGGATTCTTCCTTACCCTGCTAAAATTCTTGAAACATACGTTGCTAACCATCTTGCCTCCTTCGTTGATCTCAATCTACCTGAAGAGCAACATGCGTTTAGGAGAAGATCTACCTCCACTAATCTGGCATGTTTGCTGCATTATTTGGTTCCTTATATCGATCAAAGGTTGCAGGTAGATGTCCTATACCTGGACTTTAGCAAGACCTTCGATAGCGTTAACATCCGGCTGTTGCTTCATAAATTGGATAAAGTTGGCCTTGCGGATAACGTGAGAAACTGGTTCACTTCACTTCTTAGCGGGCGTAGTTTTAACATCAAGGACTCGAATGGTGGCTATGCTACTGGTAGAATTCGCAGCGGTGTCCCTCAAGGTTCTCCTTTGGGCCCGGTGCTTTTTAACATTTTTATTGCTGATTTAGCATTGAATTTTGTCGATCTGCAGGTCAAGTATTTGTTATACGCAGATGATCTGAAACTGTTTTCTGTTATTCATTGCTGGGATGACTGGGATTCTGTTGCTCGTTGGGCAGAATTGAACGGCCTTTCACTAAATGCATCAAAATCCTTCAGTCTAACGTATTCTAGAAAAGTCATTAACTATAATTATGACTATACTTTCAAGGCCAGTTCTATTCAGCGTAGAATGTCGATTAAGGATCTCGGTGTGATTTTTAATTCAAAATTAAATTTCTCTGATCATCTTGACTCTTTGTTAGTGGAAACCAGCAGGCGTGTGGGTATTATCAAGCGTCTTGCTGGTTTCTTTAGGAGACAAAACACGTTTCTTATGTTATATAAATCTTTTGTTCTATCTAAGATTATGTATGCCCCATGGATTTGGTTTTCGGGCAGTACTCAGTTATTTGACCATCTGCAAGTGAAGCTGCTGAGTTTTTATCGTTTTCTTCGTTGTACTGAGAAAATCACAGACTTCGCCTCCCTGGCCTCGATATTTAATTTGCAATTTTAAAATATTACTTAAAATTTTGCTAAAGATAATTAATGGGAGTATTTTTTCTCCCCAAACTCTCGGTCTTATTGGCTTTCGGGTTCAGAATTCCAATAGATCCCGTCAACCTTTGGTTTTTGTGGGGAAAAGAAGGACGAATGTTATGAACTTTGATCCTGCCAACAAACTAGTAGATATTGTCAATAAGTCTTTCCCCCATTTGGATATATTTTTTGATAAATGCTGTTCCTTTTTTGGAACTACCTGTAGTTAGTTTTTTATCTGCGTGAGTGTGTGTGTGTTTGATGTTTTTCCTTTTTGGTGTTCAAGTGCATGTGTTTTTGGTGTTTTTTTGTTTTTTTTTCATTTTTTTTTCTTGGTGGCAACTTCGGGTTTGGCCTCCCAGTTTTCTGGTGGGTTTTATCCCTTGTTGTTACTTATTAAATAACATTATTATTACTATTATTAGTGGATTAGTGTTGTTTTGCCTAAAATAATGTAATTGAAGTAGTGAATGCTTCTAATTGTTTGGTGAAAGAAGATGTTTTTCATCCTTCATTACATATTATTATTAATATTGGTCCTGTTGACCTCAAGAAGATTAGTATAGGTATTGATTATGCTAAGGCTGATTTTTATGGTTTTTATAAATTTTTGGAGAGTTATCAGTGGGATGATTTTGCTAATTATACTGATGTTGATTCTTGATGGAATGATTTTTTTAATCTTATTTATAATGCCTTTAGACATTTTGTTCCATTAAAAAAGGATAATTACCAATCTCGTACAACTTTTCCTGTGTGGGTTTCCTCTCCGACACGAAATTATTGGAGATTAAAGAAGAAGTTCCATAAATTATTTAAAAAAACAAAAGATATTAGTTATTATGTGCAATTTAAAAATTTTAGGAGACTTTTTAAGCATCAATATTGTCAGGATTATAATTCTTATTTTAAAAAGTTATCTGAGGAAATGATTAATGATCCGAAAAAGTTTTGGAATATTACTAATAAATTGTTGGGCAAGAGTATTGCAACTACTTCTAGTAATTTTTTACTAGATTTGAATAACTTGGAGGCTTTAAAGTCTCATTTTGAGCAATCTTTTAATAACAATAGAGAATTTAATTTAACCCAGGTTGCTTTGGACTATTTAATTATCCTTGGCAACAATTCTTGTTATAATCATGAGACTAATTTAATTTCAGCATCTCAAGTATTAAATCTTGGCAAAACTATTAAAGCTAGTAGCTCTATAACATTAGGTAAACTCCCTGACTTTGTTTTTAAGGGTTGTCTGGAGGTGTTAGCTGTACCGTTAGCGATGATTTTTAATTTATCTTTGCAGAAAGGAGTTTATCCGGCAGCTTGAAAAACTTTTAAAGTTGTTCCGTTGCCTAAGGTTAAAAATCCAAATAGTCCTGATAATTTTCGCCCAATTTCAGTGTTGCCTTTTCCTGTTAAAATCATAGAGTCATTTGTTTTTAAAGAACTCAGAAGGAAATACCTGAGTCTGCAGATTGACAATCAACATGGGTTTACTCCCGGTAGGTCCACCATTACGAATTTGCATCGCATTTCATCTGAAATTGCGATTGCTTTGGATGAAAGGAGTCAACTGGATGTTTGTTATCTCGACATTGCCAAAGCATTTGTTTCCATAAATCATTCTTTGTTATTGACAAAGTTAAATTATTTAGGTATTCATCATCTAACCATTAAATGGCTTCATTCTATGTTGCAGAACAGACTTTTTTTAATTACTAATGCTATAGGCAATTGTTGCTTTGGTTCGATTATGAGTGGTATACCTCAGAGTTCTCCTTTAGGCCCATTACTATTCAATTTCTTTATTTGTGATTTAAATTGTTTGTTTGCTGAGGGTCCGGTTTCAGCTCTTATGTTCGCTGACGATTTAAAAATCTTTAATAGAATTTCATCATCTGTTGATGCATTGACTCTTCAGACCAAAATTATTCAGGTTAATAATTGGTATTCCGATAATGGTTTAAAGATTAATATAAATAAATCGAAAATTATTAGTTTCTCTCGTAAGACAATGAAAATAAATTTTAAATATTATGTTGGAAATACTTTAATTCCTGTTGATTCTACTATCAGAGATCTTGGTGTCTGGTATGATTCAAATGGTACATTTAATACCCATATTGATTGTTTAAATTTAGAAGTGGCTAGGCGAGTGGGTTGTCTCAGGCATCTTGCTTTTTTTTATCATCAACCTGGTATTATCTGTTCTATTTATTTAAGTGTTGTTTTGCCTAAAATTCTTTATGGTTTTCCTATTTGGTTCCCAGGCTTTACTAATAGAAAATTTTTAAAATTAATGAAGTCTCATGACGCATTGTTTAAGTATTGCAAAAAAGAATTTGGTAGTTCTGATGGTATTGTGAGGGATCAATTCGCTTATTGGTCTCTCGATAGATTAGGAACCTGTTATATGATCAATTTTCTTTTCTTAATGGTCGTGTTGATTCATCAAATTTTTTAGCTTCAATAGGACTTCGTTGTTCTAGAGTTATTAGGGGAAATAGATTAAAATTATCTGTTGGTTCTTATTCTTCTCAAGCCGGATGGATTGATCCAGCAATGAAATTAGTACAGCTATATAATGATTACGATTTTTCAACTAACGTTTTCAATCTTGCCGACATTTTTATCTAACCCATAAATTAACCCCGTTTTGGGCTTTGCCCGTTGGGGAGCAATTTCTTTTTTCCATGTTCTCTTATATAGAGTTCGTGGTTGAGAGATGCTTGTTGCTACAATACAATACAATACAATACAATTATTATTACTAATTTCTTGTCTGACTCGGCCGGCGTTTGGCTTTGTTTTTTTCTTTTATTTATTTATTTTATTATTATTATCATTATTATAATCATTCCTATTATCTTCTTTTCTTTATTAGTCTATTTTATATGTATCATTAACCCCGTTTTGGGCTTCGGCCTGTTGGGGGGCAACATAGGGCTTCATCTTCCGGTTTATCCGGTGGATTGTATCCCTGCTGTTGCTACATTATTATATATATATATATATTTTTTTTTTTTTTTTTTATAATAAATATAGAGTTTACTTTTGCTTGTTGTGGGATAATGGTCTTTGATTTTTCTAGAGTGTCCATCCAGTCTATCCACATACCAACACCTTTTTTATCAAATGCATAATCAAAACATGTTCCTCTATCCGGAAATAATAGGGCCTACAATAATTAACATTAAAAAAATTATTTTGTAACAAATTACAATTTTTAAATTATATAATTGCAGTATATTATTATTACTTTGCTCAGTTTAAAAAATTTTGGTTTTGGGTAGTCTTCATTATTTCCTAAGAGTAGTTTCCTGAAGAATTCATCAAACTGCAGTTTACTTGATCCATAAAGTGCACCACCCAAGCCCCATGCAATACAGAACACAAGAACCATCTGATGCCAGGTCATCACCTTAAAAAAGTATGTACATTATTCAAACTTAATATTATGTTATGTTATTGTTGTATTAAAATTTAACTCTGCATTAATCTAACCTGATCAAATCCAACATTTGCTGTAGATTTTGAATCAAGCTGTATTTTTTCAATTACACATGTGAATAACTTCATTGCTGTACGTGCTAAATGAATTTCAGATATTGGGATAAATATCTTGCATGACTGTAGAATAAAATTTAGGCACGGAGGCATTAGCCATTCAAATAAACTGTCTATCATGTTAATCAGCTCTTCATCAAGAATTTCACGCAATGTATTCAAATAAGAATCTCGATGTGGTCTCCAGCCCATCTGAAATAAATATTTAAATAAGTCAGTAATATGTTTTTTGAAATAATGTTGGAGGAAATGTCAAGCTATATATCTCTACTAAGACTGTTACAGTTTGTATTGTAGAGGATCATGTCACTAGATATTTATCCCACGTAAATTCCAATCAGCAAATCTAACATTTGCTGTGGATTTTGAATCCAGCTGTAGTTTTGCAATACACATGTAAATAACCTCACTGCTGTATAAACAAGATGAATTTCATATATTGGAATAAATATTTTGCATGATTGTAGAATAAAATTTAGGCATGAAGGTATTAAATAGATTGATAATATTGAATGAAAATTAAATAGGGTAAACAATCAATTAGAATATAATTGAGGCACTCTACTGGTTTGAGGCACTCTATATACGTGTACTTTTTCCATGTCTAAAATTTCTCTACTGAACTATTAAAACAATTTCAAAATTACCTTTCAACAGCGGTATCCGTATCACATGGCCATACCAGCACAACTGAGATCTCTCAATGTGGAGAAGTAGCGGCTCAACATTTAAAGACTCCCTTATTGTGCTGCTGTGCACTCTATCTAGTAGGGTAACACCTGCCACACCTCTCAGAAATCTCATTTCGGCCGCTTATTCCTGCAGATAACATCGCACTCTTTCGGTCATTACCCAAGACTCATACCATAGGTGAGAATGGGGGCAAAGATAGATTAGGTTAGGTTAGGTTAGGTTAGGTCAGTTGTTACTTTCCAAGCCAGTGGGTAAGAGACCAAGGGGCCAGCCTAAAACCAGGTGGCTAGACTACATGGAGAATCTGGGTTCGAGTAGCTTGGGTATTACCAGGGAGGACATGCGCCTGATGGCGGAAGATCATGATCGCTGGAGATCCTCCATAGGGCTGCTGCCCCCGGCGACCCTAACGGATAAGCGGGTTTGAAAAGTAAGTAAGTAATCTTTCAACAGCCATTCACATTGTGTTCAATGACAGTGAGATTTTCCAGCATTGAAAATTCCCTCTCCTTTCAAAAGCAGTTGATGCCATTTAGGCAGGAATAGCCTCATATACAGGGAGGTGCACAAGTCTGAACCCATAGGCAATTTATTATAGAAAATTTTTTAATTATTCAATTTACTAATGTAATTAATTACTATATAATAATTTACAGTTTAAAAAAAGTATTCACACTGTAATCCACCTTCTTTCAAAACCTTTCTCACTTGGAAGACACATGATCTTTGCACATTTCTGAGCATATAGTTAATCCCTCTTATGGCTTTAATTTCCTGTGTGATGTTATCTTTTAATGCTTGTAGTGTTCTCTTTTAATGTTATCTTTTAATTTCCCTTTTATAATAAATTCAATTATAAATAATACTTAAATGATCAAAATTATATTTTAAAAAATTCTATAGTTAATTGCCTATGGGTCCAAACTTTTGCACCACTCTATATATTCAGTCAAATAAATACTGGGGATTTTTTTTTTGATTTAAAAAGCAATTGTTAAGTACAGTTTTGATGTGATCTGTTAACCAGTTTGTTTACAGCTGTTGGTTTTGTTAGTCGACCAAAGTATACTCTGTGATTTTTGAAATGAATAAAAATAATGACAAAGAGTTGCATCAAACTTTGTGTTGTCAATGAAATTTCTTGTGCTGAAGCATTGGAAAAGGCCAGATTTGTGGAAGAACAATTCTTGGATTGTGCACCACAATAATGTGCTCTTTCACACACTGACCCTTGTATGTGAATTTATGACCAAAAACTCAATGAATATCTTCGACCAGCACCATATTCCTGTTCCCCAAACTCAAATTACCATTTTTTTGGAAGACGTTTTGTGTCCATAAAACAAAATTTGCAGAAGATGCTGAAGGCCATACGAGAAAGTGCCTCTAAGTGTTTTGATGACTGGATTATTCATTTGTATCAGAGTATCACTTCAATTAAGGCCTATTTTGAAGATAACAAAATAAAGATTTGATGGGTTGTATGATTAAACCAATATTTTGTGTTTTATTGAACAATTCCCAGCACATACCATATTTATTTGACTGAAGCATTTTAAATATTACACATTGGTCAGGCTGCTAATTTTCTTTTGAGTTTTCAGTGAAAGGGTTTTTATTTTAAATTCTTTTTACAGTTTTACATTCTCTTTGGTGTATAATAAAGTAAAAATTAGCAGATTTTAGGCAATTTAATCTTTGATGCATTTTTTTAGCCTTAATACAATGAAAAATCATTTTTACTTGATGTGGTTCCATGTAAATCATTCCACATCGTGACACAGTAGCTGGAGATGCTTGTTCCAGGTCTGCTGGCTCAAAAATGAGATTCATGCTGTTGCTCATTTTAATGATTTCACCACTCATTAAACATAACTGAAATAGATAAATTGAAAAAATTAGTTCATAAGAAATTCTTTCAATGATTGTTTGTATAAAGGGGAATAGCTATTACTATATTCAATATTTTTAATGTTTTTCAATATACAGGGTCTTCTTATTTTAAGTAATACAGCTATGTAGCTCAGAAAATGTCTCATATGATAGTTGCATCATTTCAAGGGGACAATCAGACATGTGTGTCAACTTTGAAAGAGGACAGATTTCATAAATGGCAAAGTATATTTTTTATTGCAGAATCTGATTCAACATACTTTTAGAAACCACCTACATGATAATTTCTTACAGTGCTGGACTGGCTGCTGTGGACCCTTCACTGCCCTGAGATATCTCTAGATCTTACTCCCGCTCAATTTTTCTTTTTTTTTTTCTTTTTTTTTGTATGGGAGCACGTTAAGAATGTGGTATCTCAAAGCCACCTGATCACTGAAGAAGACATGTAGCAGCATTTAAGGGATACAACACTTTCAGCATTGAAAAGAGCACATATAGGATTGCCATTTACTTCTGGCATCGACTACAATTGTGTATTGATGAAAATAAGAAATATGTTTGAATATCTAATGCCATTTAAAAGATGAGAGTTAACCTTTAAATGACCTAGAAAACTGTCCTCTCTCAAAACAGTGGATATATGTCTCTGATTACCACCCCAACCTCCCCTTGAAATGCTGCAAATTTTATCTGAAACATATTTCTTTAGTGTTTATTTTTTTTTGTTTTTGAGAGATTTAGCTGCTTTACTTAAAAATGGGACATTCTGCATATTCAATTTTTCAATTTTCAATACTTAATTATTACTTTTTTATTGTCATCTAATACAGTATTCATATTTTCAATCCAAACAGCATCAACAGGACCATCAAAGAGTATCCATTTTCGGTCATCATTTGGATTAGATGCAAATTCTCGAAAAGTGTTTGACAAAACCCCTAAATGATTAGAAAGGATGAATTCAAAATAAATTTCTAAAACTCATTTACATACTCATATTATTCCCAAAATTTTAAATTAGAAAAGAAGAATCAATGAATGTTATATTAATTAATTTAGTATGAGAAAAATAAATGTCTAAAAACAAAAAAAACACAATGTATAAAAAAAGCCTGTATAAAACTAGCAGTAGAATGATATTTGCTATAAATGAAGAGAAACTAATTAATGAAAAATTATTTATTGAAATTGGTTTTAATAATTTTGAATAATAATGCAATGGAGAACCATTAATTGTAGGCATGCTTTCAGAACTGTATGGGCAACTGTATATTAATGAATCTTAACAGAATAAGAATAAATTGCCAAACTGTACATATTCTTAGAGTGAACTAACATTTATAGTAAAAGAATGACTCACTAATAATTCATACCTTTAATTAATTTAAAAATACATCATTCAGTAGATGCACATTTCATACATCCACACACTAAAATGACCATTAGGAAACCAATTCTGACCATACAATATGACTTATTAGCAACTGGTCAGACTTATTAAATAGGCTCTTAATAAGTACTTCTTTGGACTGCTCAAATACCTAATCAGGCACTTGCCACCCATTTTCGTTTTCATGCTTTCCAGGCAATAACTATTGGTTTTTAAAGTTTTTGAGAGAGTCATTTTGCACTTTCTGGGCATGGTTCAGCTTGTCTTGTGTCGTAATGCAGCTTGAGATTTTAGACTGAACAATAATAAAGAACATTTCCAAAGTATTTTTTTTTATTTCAGCACCATATATTTATTTTTTGGTGTAATCACCAAAGTTATTCAACGATTTATCATAATATAAAATAAGGTTTTCCATTCCCTGATGATAGAAAATGGTGTTCTGTCCATTAAACCATTTCACTTCATCATCACTGGAAAATCTTAATAGTCAGCCCTTTGTCACTGATCAATGTCAGAATGCATCTCTTATGATTGAAGCCATTTTGAATATCTCTGACAGACAAACATAGTCTGTAAATGGACAGAATGATCATAATCAGATTCTTGAATATCGTTGAGTGAGGCTCCAAAAGGAAGATAAGTTAATTCAACGCCTGTGGCTGGTATTTCCTGAGAAAAGATTATAGGGAACTCAATATTTGATCACTTTAAGCTTCTTTTTAATCTTAAAATTTAATTTTTGTAAGAGCCTATAAATGATGTCAGTCATCTCTATGGTCTTAAAATACTACAGAACAAAACAACTCCAGTGGCATAGCAAAATTGTAATGAGCCATGGTTCGAACTTTGACAGCCAGGCCCCCTGACCCCATCCCAATATACTCATGACAGTCCTGGGCCCTGGTTCGACTAAACGACTTGGAACCATGGGCCCCTGAACAATTCATTAACATCTTATGCCTTTATTGAAAAGAAATGATATGCATTTATGTGCCATGAAATAAAATATATTTCAAAAAGACTTACCATCTGACCAATCATGTGAAACCGGGTCAAACTGTCCATAAAGTTGTCCCATTGTAATGGCTTTTGGGTTTAAAATCCTGTACTGGACTTTGTTTTCACCCATTAATTGTTTGCTATTAAGGATACCAAGTGCATCTGCCAATACTTGATAAGATGATGTTTTTCCAGCAAGAGGATCTCCAACTATCATCAGGCCATGACGCACAAGTATCATTTCATAAACCTACAGGAGAGCATAAAACATTTTAATTTTTCCAATGCAAAACAACCTCTAGATTTAAAAACACATTATAATGATTTTCAACAAAATAAATTTATTATCTTCCAAGGTTTCTTTGCTGACATATCAATAGCAATTCGTGGCTACAACCCTGTGATCGTTTTTTTTTGTTTGAAAAGTGACACTCGCGAATGTTTTCTGAACTCAGCCATTTATGGCCCAATAAAGAATTGGTTTGAATAGCAGCAAATTTCTGTCCCAAAGTGGCCTGGAATCAAAAATATGAATCAGATATGAATCAAAAGATATAAGATAAAATTTTCAGCATCTACACCAAACAGAATAACAGATTTACGCAGTATAGAGCAAGATGTTGGAAAAAAACGACTAGAAGGTTGTGGTCATGAAGTGCTATTGAGAGTCATATTCCCTTCTCATCTATTTCTTGCTATTACTGTTTAGACCAAATTTTATTAATTTTTCTATATGATAATTTTTTTTTAATAAAGTGTTTTTATTAAAGTGCTTTTATTGTGAACTAGATTTCTTAGTATTGTCATTTTTAATGAAGTTGATTGATGCCTTGCAATACATAACAATGAGAAATAAAATTTTGACTGTTTCATCTTTTAGGGAAGGGAGGGGAATGTTGGCTTAGATATGAGCCAATATGGTATTGAAGCATTATGATTTAATTTTCATTTTTTTAAATTATATTATTAATTGCATTATAATATATATTATTAATTGCATTATTATATATATATATAATAATTAAATTCTATAAAAATATATTACTAACCTGTACTATCTTCTCAATGAACCATGGTTTCCCTTGTAAATTTCTAGCTTTAAGACATTCATCTAAAGCCTCGTAAAAATGGGCATAATCTGGCACAGGCAAATGGACACCAGGAAACAAATCTGAGATTATGCCTTCAAAGAGAGGTACATCCTGAAAAAAAAGAAATTTATATATTTTCTTGCACTAATAAAGTAATGATACAATTTTGAAGAAAATAAAAATAAGTAAATGGGTTAAAAAAGGATTATTAATTTCTATCAACTTATTTTTGAAAAAAAAACCAAACATAAAAAACATCCGAGTTAGAAATGTTTATAGTATCCTGAGTTGTTAACAGTTATAAAAATTTCCAAAATATTTCAACAAATTACCATTTGCTAAAATCATCTTAAACCTATTGTTCAACATCATTTGCTTAACAAAAGATCTCATCCCAGACTATATTTAAAAAAATATAATATAGCCAATCTTCATCAAAGGCAATGAACAGCTAAGAAAACCAAGCACATTACTCTCAATATAATAACATCTTTTATAGTTTGTACAACAAGGATAAAACTCGGGTGTGGCCAGGAATTGGGATCTTTTCAAAACTGAAACTGCTCATAAAGAACCTTGATAATGGTCTAACATGTAAGCGCACTGACTTGTAACTGTATATTTGATATTGAAGTCCTTTTATGATTATCAGTGCCATTGGTTAATTTAATCCAAATTATCGAGTCAAACATTTTAAATTCATTTGCTGAAATATATATGTTACCATGAGAGTAGATAGTGGTAAACAGGTATATCATGACTAAAATAAAATTGTAGTGCTGATTATCTGCACTTCAATTAACTAACATGTCCCATTATCTATCTGATTGATGTGATAGATATCCAATGTTCCCATTTTTTATTTTTACATTTAGATGATATGGACAATGGGGTGTAACAATATTGTTTACAATTACAATATACAGTGCTCCCTCTATATAACGTAATTCTACATAATGCCAAATTTATAACGGCAAGTCCATATAACAAAGTTTTTTTTCCTGAAAATAAAAATTGCAGACTATTTCATGTTATAAATTTGGCGTTATATAGAGTGCCTTTATATAGAAGGAGTACTGTATATGCTGACGCTTGCAGTTCCTTCCTTTAATTCCTGTTCTACTGTTTTCTATATGTTTAATATTAAAATCTATTCAATGGACAGTTATTTTCTTTTTTATAAATTGAATATTCTCTTATACCACATCAGCAAAATAGGAAAAAAAAAAATATATAATTAAAAATTTTGCTTACCTGTGCCAAAAACTTTGGTAAATTGACATCTTTTATAGCTCTTAAAACCAAAATAGATTCATTTTCATCAGGATATTTCAGTTTTAAATTGCCTGATGCAGTCAGCACAGCTTTAACAGCCCGCATTCCATAGTCATAATGATTCTGAGATGATAATTGTTCTGAACACAATTTATATGTATCAACTATCTTCCCAGCAAGGCTACAAAGTCCAAAAAATCAAATGTTGAATGAAAAAAATAAATGATAAAAAATACATTAAGTTATATGTGAATTTTATTTATTAAAAATTCTAATGAGCAGTGTTTTTTAAGTGGATTTCTTATGTTCAAAATAAATCAGTAAGTAGGTAATTTTAAATGACTTTTTTAATAATGTATAAATACAAAAAATCAAAATAGAGGAGTAAAATTATGACATTTTAATAAAAAATAAATTCATTATCAATCAAAAAATAGGAACTTCATTTTAATTAAAAGAAATAGAAATAAAAATAAATAATAAAAACAATTGAATAAAAATCACCCGATGTTGAGAAATACAAATGTTGAAGTGGACAAAACACAGATGAAACGAAGGTCTTGTGGAGCCAATTTTGAATGAAAACAATTTAGCCAAATGATTAATAATAAATGGAAATTACTACTAAAAAAAATAAATTATAACACATACCCAGACAAGGGTTGCCAACTTACCGGTTTTTAGATGAGAATATTTATTTTGATCTAGTGTACCAAAATAAAAATAGATATCTCAAAAAATTGGATTGAATGATAGCAAGAAAAGGACAACACACCATAGACAACACCGACCAAGATATTAAGAATATCCAATCAAACAACGGAAATAATCAACAGAATGAACAACTAAAGATAGAAAATCTACCTAATATCATAAACCTAACAAATGAAAGTATCCCAAAAAAATGGATGGATATTTTAGAAATGGGACCAAAATTTGCATTTAACACGCCAATCAATCTAACAAATATGATAACCAACATAGAATACATATTACAAAAAGAAGAAGCAAACAACAAAGAACATATAATTAATCGAAACATAACCACAATAATCAAACACAATAAAGAAAATTTATATTGGCACAATGAAATCAAGAAATTTAAGACATACTTAGAAGAAAAAGATCTAATCATAACAAAAGCTGATAAAGGCAAAATTATGGTGATACAAAAGAAAAACGACTACATTATAAACATTGAGGAATTCATAAATAAGAATAGAATCTTTAAATTAGATAACAAGGACCAAACAACAAAATTCCAAAAAAATGTCATTATTAAGATAAATAAACTAAAGAAAGAAAATATAATTAATGAAGAACAACAAAAACAATTAATTCCAACAGAATCATCAACTAATTCAATTTATGGAGTGATAAAAATACATAAAGAAGGAAACCCTATTAGAATCATAACTTCATCAAAACAGTCTCCGACTTACAAATTGGCAAATTTCTTAGATGAATATTTAAAAAAAAATTCCAAATTCAATTACACAATAAAAAAATATTAGAAAATGACATTATTGGCTAAACAAATATTAGAAAAAACGAAACTTGATAAAAATGACAAAATTTTCACAAATGACATAACAGCTATGTATGACAACATTCCAATAAAACCAACACTAGAAATCATAAAAAATGAATTAAAAACAAAATTATCTTATAACAAAATATTAAAAATCATCCAGGCCATAAATTTATGTTTTACAAATAACCAATTCAAATTTAATGACAAAATATATTCCCAAACAGATGGATTACCAATGGGCAGCCCATTATCACCCATACTTGCCAACATATATTTAAATCACATAGAACACATATTACTTAACACTTCACAACATAAACAATACATAAAAATTTGGATGAGATACATTGATGATATCTTAATTATCACAAATAGGCCAATAGAAATATTAACAATTATTAGAAGAAAGATATCCACTGATATTCACCCATAATTGCATGTCAAACAACCAAATCACATTTCTAGATTTAAATATTATAAGAAATAAAAATACACTAAATTTTGAAATATATGAAAAACCTACAAAAGGCAATAACATACCACATTATTTATCACAACAACCCACACACCA
>JAHWFO010002456.1:701803-728315 GCA_023313115.1 Rhysida immarginata
GAGCTGGGTAACAAAGCCAAGCTCTCCGTCTTCAAATCTATCTTTGTCCCCATTCTCACCTATGGTCATGAGGCTTGGGTAATGACCGAAAGAGTGCGATCGCGGGTACAAGCGGCCAAAATGAGATTTCTGAGAGGTGTGGCAGGTGTTACCCTACTAGATAGAGTGTACAGCAGCACAATAAGGGAATCTTTAGGTGTTGAGCCGCTACTTCTCCGCATTGAGAGATCTCAGTTGCGCTGGTATGGCCACGTGATACGGATGCCGCAAACTAGTCTTCCTAGGCAGTTGTTATTTTCCAAGCCGGTGGATAAGAGACCAAGGGGTCGGCCTAGAACCAGGTGGCTAGACTACATGGAGAATCTGGGTTTGAGTCGCTTGGATATTACCAGGGAGAACATGCGCCTGATGGCGGAAGATCGCGATCGCTGGAGATCCTCCATAGGACTGCTGCCCCCGCGACCCTAACGGATAAGCGGGTTTGAAAAGTAAGTAAGTAAGTAAGTAAAAGAACATGAAAGAGCACTTAGAAACAAAGATAAAAACAATCATTTAGTGAACCACTGCATTAACCAAAGTCATAATCCAGATTGGAACAAAATCAAAATCATTAGTAAAGAAATAAATTATAAAAAAAGACTAATAAAAGAAACAATCAACATTATTTCGAATGAAAAAAATTTAGCCACACCATCTATAGAAATTAATAATAAATGGAAATTACTACTAAAAATATAATATCACTTCCTGATCACAACAATCAAACTAATTATAATATCACACATTGTATTAGATTACATTGTTTTGTTTTTTATTATTATATCTTCCATTCATTCAAAAAACTTTATTACTGACGATGGGAAAAAATCCCGAAAACGTTATAATTTAAATTAGTCATCTACGTGTTACGAATCATCGAACTTCCATCATAGACCTTCTTCATCTGTAACTGTGTGCCTCCCTGTGTTCGTGTTACATTGCTTCACTAGATCCTCGTTTCTTCTGTGTTTCTTCTGTTTCATCTGAGTTTCTCCACAAGACCTTTGTTTCATTTGTGCTTCGTCCTTCAACATTTACTTTATCAATCGGGTGACTTTTTTCATTGTTTTCTATTATTTATTTTAATTTATTTGTTTTCTTTTAATTAAAGGAGTTTTATTTATCTTAATTAATACATAAGAGAATATTTATTGTTGGCTATTGTTATAATACAAGCTAAACAATGCACAAATGTAATAATTATTACACGGTTGGCAATGCTGACCCAGACAATAACACTTCCTTTGCTCTCAACAATCCAATACCACTACCCTATTCACAACAATCAAACTAATAACAATATCTCCTCAATTGTTTTTGATTTCATTGTTTTATTATTATGTTTTAACAGAAATTTCTTTCAAAAAATTTACAAACTGGGATAAAAATCCCGAAAACGTTTTTTTATAATATATTCCAATTTTGTTATCAACGTTCTACTGATTATCGGACTTTCATCATAGACCTTCTCCTGTTACTGTGTTTTCTTCCTGTGTTTTTTGTGTACCATTTCTCCAGAAGACCTTCTTTTCATCTGTGTTTCATCTACCGGGTGGGCAAGAAATAACGTGAGGTGTTCAGAGCTCGCTAGCGGGAATTCTATTAGGCCAAATGCAGTACATTTTGATGTATATACTTAGTGGAACATGCAGTTTCGATTTCTGCAAAAAAAAAAAAAAATAGTACCAAAAGTCGCCATAGGGGGCGCTTATTTCAAGAAAACAATGAATACATTTGCATAAGCGCGTTCCGTGTTGAGCAATCATGACAATAAAAGGCAAGGCTGAGGATTTCCCATCAGTCACGAACGAATGGCCTGACGATGACGCTTACTCTGCCTGACCGGGCGTTATTAGTCAAGTTGTTTTATCAGAAGAGCGACAATGCAAGTGCTGCCCTTCGTGAATTCCGGCGATTGAAAACGTTACGAAGAGGACCGATGAGCATAACTAACTTACGGAAAATGATTGAACGATTTGAATCTACCGGAACTCTAGGAGTGCAACCAGGCCGGGGATGCAAACGAATCAGGCAGCAACACGTTGAAGAAGTTGCAACTGCTGTTGTGGAACAGGAGATGACTACTGTGCAGGGTACCAGTAGTGCACACGCAATAGCACGCCAAACAGATATCCCATATTCGACGGTGAGGAAAATATTGCATAAGATAATGACATTTTATCCCTATAAACTCACACCTGTTCAACAATTGCTTCCTGGAGATGAACGTACCCGAACTGACTTTTCGTTGAGATTTTTAGCACGTATGGAAGTGGATGATGCATGGCCATGGCAAATTTTATGGAGTGATGAGGCACATTTTTATTTGAATGGTGATATCAATACCCACAACTGCCGTATTTGGGCTGCATCAAATCCACAAGTGTGTCTGCCAACTCCTATGCATTCACCGAAACTAACAGTATGGTGCGGCTTTACTGCTTCTTTCATCATCGGCCCGTACTTTTTTGAAGAAATCCGTCCCCGTGGACCGGTGACTTGTTCCGTCAATTCTGCCAGGTATGCCGATATGCTTGAGAATTTTGTGATACCACGATTGCAGGAAAAGGGTTGTCTGGATTCTACCATTTTTATGCAGGATGGTGCGCCACCGCACATCGAACGTCAGGTGCAGCAGATCTTGCGAGAACGTTTTTCGGACAACAGAATAATTAGTCGTACATTTCCCATGGTATGTACGCCCAGGTCGCCTGATCTCAACCCTTGTGATTTTTGGTTATGGGGATATTTGAAAAGCCTTGTCTATCAAGCACATGTTCCTGACCTCTCAACCTTAAAGGATCAAATAACGTTACATATCAGACTAATTAATGCAGATATGCTGCGAGCTGCCCTAGAAAATGTCGTGTACCGCATGCAGCTATTGGAACAGCACAATGGTGGTCATATTGAAACACATTTGTAAATAAAAATAAAACATTGTTTATTGTTGTTACTAAAGTTGGTTTGTATGGTATTTGTTCATTTGACAATTAGGTATTCATTGTTTTCTTGAAATAAGCGCCCCCTATGGCGACTTTTGGTACTTTTTTTTTTTTTTTTTTTGCAGAAATCGAAACTGCATGTTCCACTAAGTATATACACCAAAATGTACTGCATTTGGCCTAATAGTATTCCCGCTAGCGAGCTCTGAACACCTCACGTTATTTCTTGCCCACCCGGTACATAAGCTCCACAAGACCTTCGTTTCATCTCTGTTTCGTCCACTTCAACATTTGTATTTCTTCACATCGGGTGATTTTTATTCAATTGTTTTTATTATTTATTTCTATTTCTTTTAATTAAAAAAAGAGTTCCTATTTTTTAATTAATTATACATTATTACAACTCCTACTCTTATATAATTATATTCATTATCAACCTTCTGGCATCTATGAATCCCATGGAATACAGAGATATTTCTCCAATCATTGCATAATCAGGTACCATCATTGCAACAGAACGAAATAAGACCTTTGAAACATCAAATAAAATCAATCACTTTATAAATATCAAAATTTCTTATGTCTGTGATAAATTTGATGACAACAAATTACTTTGAGATTATCTGGTAATTCTTGCCTGCCAGCATAACCTGGATTCATGGTTATAAAAACATTGCATGTAGGATCAAGAGTCAGTTCTGTGCCTTCAAACATAAATGTTTTCAGATGTTGAGCTTTAGCTATTTGAATGCTTTGTATCTGCTGAGCTACAACACTCAGAACTTCAAGTTCAATTCGATTGAATTCATCAAAACAAGCCCATGCTCCAGCTTGGGCCAAACCTTTGAAGAACTTCCCCATAGCTTTATAGTCTAAACCATCAGAACAATTGAAGACTACGCACTGAAAAATTATAAGGAAACAAAGTAAGTAGTTTTTAAAATTAATAATAATTTTTAATAAATAATTTTCTCCACGCTTTATTTAAAATAAATTAAGCCTTTTAAAATGATCTTTTTTTTTCTTAATCATTAAAGGATATATTTATAGTGCATCCCACTTGCTATATTACATGGTATTTTCGTGATGACCTTGACAATATCATTCAAGAAGTTCAGGTCCTATCTCAGGATATGCTTGCTTGGACCTTTTGAAATATGGGATGTTAAGTTCAGGCCTGTCTGCAAGAGAATGGTGGCCATTTACCAGCACATATTCTGATGGAAATGTCAAGTACACTAGCAAGTGCAATGCACTATTAAACAGTTTATTAAAATAAAATGAAATTAAATATCATTATAAGTTATAAAAATAAAAGAAATTATAGTAACTAGTAAATAGGACATTGATATTGGGATTATTATTTAATTTTTTTGATTATTACTATTAAAAATTGCTTATCTATGGCTTCACTATGCAAAAATGGAAAATTACTTTGAGATAATTTTTTATATCAATTCTAAGGTATTCTTAATGAAATTAGGAAAGAAAATTCTACTTTCGCACGATTAGCTGAAGGTTCCTGGTTCAAGAACAGACTGGAATTTTCTTTCCTATTTCCATCAAAATTTAAAAATCTGAGGAATGGCATGTAATAAAAAAAAAATCCTCATAGACCATTCTTGAATTATTCTTTAAACTATTCTAGTACTACAAATACTATTTTCTGTAATCTATCTTGAATAAACTGGATTCAAAATTATGCAAATTTTACATCAAAATTGTCATTATTAATTGTTTTAATTTAAATGTATTTTTAGCATGTTGGGGTGATATTTTATTTAATTAATATATGTTAAGGAGTTTCATTTTATTGTTTTGTCTATAAGCATTTTATGAACTTTTATTCATTGACATACCACTAGTATACATTCACAATATTTTATTATTTTTTATAATATTTGACTTTTAAACTCATGAAATAAAGTTTTTTAATTGTACTTGTTTTGCAACAGCTTTGGCCAGATCCTTTGTTGTTTCAGTTTTTCCAGTACCTGCTGGACCTTCTGGTGCACCACCTAAGTTGAGTTTTAGTGCCCCTAGTAGAGTTCTTAAGAATAAATAAATAAATAAATAAATAAATAAATAAATAAATAAATAAATAAAATTAAAATCAACTATTTAATTAACATGCAAAAAAAAAAGGATAAGATTTTCCTCCAAAATGTTTTATCTCTTATTTGGATGGAAATATAACTCTGCAAAAATAACTTGCCCTAAACACCATAATGATTTATTAAGATAAATTCTCATTTATTTATTTATTTATTTATTTATTTATTAATGTGGACGCGAAAATCAATTAAAAAAAACGTAATGAAAGGTATTTATTTTATGTGAATGAGGGTGGGTCAAATGAAAGTGAGGCAACAAGATTTTATAGAATATGAATGAATTTATCCCAAAAAATTTCCATCAGCATTTAAACAAGTATCCCAATGACCAATAAGTCCAGTTATTCCACACCCATAAAAATCTCTGAGTTACTGCTACAGAAGTCTCTAACTGCAGCCTGCATGTCATTGCCCAATATCAAATGTTGACCTTTCAGTTGGAATCAATGAAAGAAGAAACTGGTCTAAAAATGCAATATGGTAGACTTTATTATAGGTGATGCATTTCAACAAAAATACCATCATCATGGGCAAAAGACTACCTGTGGTCCTTTTGCCCATATGATGGTATTCTTAGCAAAACATGTCAGCTATAATAAAGTCTACCTTAATAATTTTTAGACCAGTTTTTTCCTTTCATTAATTCCAACTGCAATATTGACTATCATGCTAATCCTTTCAGTTGTTTCTTAAGATAACCAAAAATATGAAAGTTGCTTGAGAGTTTCCCATCCAAACTTCTGCATTGTTTTGCTAGCCATTTTAGCCATATGGGGCCATGCATTGTCATGGAGCAAGATGATACCATGCGACAACATTCCAGGTTGTTTGTTTTGTATGGCCTTGTGCAGATGTCCTAGTGTTCAATTTTTTAAGCATTCATCACAACACACACGTGTAATTTATCTGCTGCAGATTCAATTCACAATCATTTAATCTCGTGACCTCATGTGACTTTAACACAAGCGAGATTTTTTGAAATAATTGGCATCACCATTATGGCCTAGGTTGGGTTAGCTACATTATTTGACTTTCATTTGACTCGCCCTCATATTATTATATGTTTTTATGTAGAATTGCTGTAATTGCTTTTTAATTTAATTTTTTTCTAACAGCTTTTATGGTGTTTACATGAATAATTTCAGTGCATAACATACCTATAACAGCGGTCTGTTAACGGGGTGATAACCAATCTTGGAGTGTTTCCTAAATACTCAAACCCATAATCCACATCAGTTGTAATCATTCTAACAATCACCGTATTTTTTTCCCAATAATAGCGTAACTGACTTGTCCAATTGAAATCAACATCACTCGTCACCCCAAGTTCACCAAGTTTTGCAACTACATCACGTGCTGTTTACAGTTTTCATAAAATTTAAAATAAAATACATTAATTTCTAAAAAAGTGTATGGAAAATGTTTGAATTATAAAAAATAAAAACATCAGCAATAACAACATAAAAAACTGACCATGAACATCAATAACAATAAGTGCACCCAAAGTTATTCGTTCTCCTGTACTTAAACTTCCCCGAACTAGAGCAACGACTTCATCTATTTGCTGGCTACATTTTTTTGTATAATTCTGTATTATTAAAAAAAAAATTACCATTGAGGATTACTTTAATACATAAATAACACTTATGTAAAATTTAGAATATGGTCCATATTCTGAAAACAACATGCAAAGAATTCTGTAAATGTGAACAACAGTCTTGGAGTAAGTAAAAATTCAATAAATAGAAAATGAAAACAAACTGTATATAAGTAATTCAAATATCAATGCATATAAGTGAGATGCACAAAAAACCTTTTTTTAAATTAAAAATTAAAGAGAGC
The DNA here is from genome assembly GCA_023313115.1 of Rhysida immarginata. NCBI lineage: Eukaryota > Metazoa > Arthropoda > Chilopoda > Scolopendromorpha > Scolopendridae > Rhysida > Rhysida immarginata. The sequence continues at coordinate 708,744 of JAHWFO010002456.1, forward strand.
AGTTTAAAAATTAACAGCAGCACACATACACACTCAAGACTTTAAATGTATAAGTGAATTTTTAAATGAAAAATAGAAAAAAAGAAAAATGTCTTCATTTACTAAAATAAACACTTCATGTCAAGGAAAGAATGCTTGAAATAATATTCAGCATACAGTTACACAGTTTGTGAAGTGAAAACATCAAAATTAATTGTGTGCCTGCTAGTAGGAAGAACACTTCATACCTTCTGCCACTCTTTTTGCTGAAAATCATATAATTCATGTTATAATTATACTTTATGAAATATTCAAATATCTGAATAAAGATATTTTGGAGGCAAAACAACAAAAATATATCACATGTTATTAAAAATTATTATCACATATGAAGGCTTATAATAATTAAATCATTATACCAATCTTTTGACAAGCAATAACCAGACATAATGCTAGCCTACCAATAAATTATGATTATTGATTGCTTCGGTAACTTCAGATGTCCAGTGGACTGAACTCGAACATATGACCACCTGGCCTGGCCATTCTAAAATCCACTGGCTTCGTGGTACATCATCATATGCGTCTATAGCATCTTTAGATACTTTTCGCATGCTTGAAATCATTGTATTTTCGACTTCAACTAGCCATTTCTCCACCGCACCCTTCAATATAAAAGATGATAAATATGAATAAGAAAATGCTTGAATAAATAATAGTCTTTTTAAACTCTCAAGAGCGCCTAACAAATACAATAGGCACCAGTTATTATGCTCACATTTTCCAATCTTTTTTTTTTTTCCTAATTAGGAGCAATTCCATTATCCAAGAAAAAAAAAAAGTAAATGACATGGAAAGAGGATATCAAACCAAGCATTCTTCTTATTTATAAAAATAGTCAATGCTTATTGCTCTTGTAAAAGAAAAATGGAAAAAAAATCACTTGCATTATTGCCTTATGTAGATGTTAGCATCACTCTCCATGCTGATTCCAATATGAATGACATATGATACAACAGGACCATTGATACCCGAATGTATAAAATGGTGAAATTTTAAATTAAGCTAACAAACTGAAACATCCAAAGTTATTTTTCACCTTCATAAAATTGAACAAGAACTATAAAGACATTCTAAAATCTTGAGAACTTGACTCTAGTAAGTGACTAAAATAATGATCATTTTCATCATTCTTGTCTGTCTCTAGTAAAATGATTCCAATAATTGGCTGATTTTTATAACCAGTGGACACATTAACTGGCATCTACTGTATTTATTTTTAAGACTGACCCGAGCATCAGCTGGATTAATTATTGTCACATATGGGACCAATTCTTTTTCAGCAGAAATCATGCCGGTAATTTGCAAGTTTTCATTAAATTCAAGAAGATTAATACCTTCAAAACATTTTTTCAAGTGTGGTTGAACACGTAGAGGATCTCTTGTTTCAGACAAAATCTCCAGAAGTTCGTCGTTCGACAGAAAAAAAAATCTTCACAAAGTAATAATAAAAAAAAGTTAAAAACTGGAATTATCTCATTAAGGATAAATTACACTTTCCTCTTTATTCACTATAATTTGTTAATAGAGCACTGTCTGAAAGAAACAATGCTTAAAATATTACCTGAAAGATTAATTTGTTAAAAACAAAGTTTTTGATCATATTTGTCTTCTGAAAAGTTAACTTATTTAATTTATTCAATTTTCAAGTGTGTGAATCCATTGTTCGAATGCAATGCGGATTCCACGGTCAGTTCAACATACAGATACCTTATCATAACCAATTTTACGAGCAGTATAAAATATTCATAGAGGATGGTTCACATTTTCCAAAATGCACCACACAAAATGACTACTCTTCTGGTGTCACCATTCTCCTAAGAACAAGAAATGGTGCTGCTGTGTGGCATTGAATGGAATTTCTATGCAGGCTTTTAAAACTTTGAACCTTCCTCTATCCAGTGATGTTTCTGTCTTTTACAATTTATTTGAAATAAATATTTAAAATCTGCTTAATCTTTTTGAATAACCGTGTATATTATATATGATCAAAGAAAATTCAACTGCTGGTTATTTCTACAGAAGCTTTCTAGAATCAATTTTAAGATCGGAAAATCACTAGTAAGTACACACTGTCAAAAGTAATGCAACCCTCCGATAATACAAGTGAACCAAGCTAAACTGAAAGAAAGCATATATAAGAAGCTGCGAATGGTCAATGCAATGCATAATGCAGTAGTCCATGATTGTCAAATACTGCATAACCTTAGTACTTGGACTCTATCAAACCTTTCTTCCGATATTGGATGCAAATTTCTGTATTCTGACAGTCCATTGTGACCATTTCAATGTCTCAACAATGTCAGTGTGGGGTGTTTTGTCATCTGACATCATGTGAAAAAAGGTTCATTAATGGTATTGCCAGGCTGTTTGATAACATCATCAAATAGCAACTGGATGTGGCATGACATTAGCACAGTTTCAAGGTGCATTCATTGGTGGCATGAAGAACATTACTAAGAATAAAAAGTGTGGATAAACGATATTTTTAATATAAATAATGTAAAAAAAAAAAAAAATACACATTTTTAACTGCTAATTCTGTATTACATTTTAAGATATTACATACTATTATATCAAGAACAGATGAAGGTAGGAAAGATCGGTGCATTGCATTCTTCATCTGTTCTTGATTATATTAATAGTGAAGACTAAGCAGATCATCCCTGTGCATCTCCAGGGTATCCACAGATGATGAAGGCAAGGAAAGATCGGTGCATTGCATATCCTTGTACCACCTTTTCAGACATCTTGAGGTGCCACCTGTGTCCAACAGCACTATTATTCATCGTATCCATGCAGAAATCACTGGGAAGCTGAATGGACATGTGTAGTCTTTAGTGACGAATCCCACTTCTGTCATGAAGTCGAGAGACAGGCAAGCAAATAAAATCAGTTATTTTACACGACACGTATACTTCCTTCCTATGCACATCTTACAATTTTTGCAACTTTTTTTGGGAATTACACTACTTTTGACCACATTTGTATGTATTGTTGTATTCCTTTTAAAAGGAACTGTATTATTTTTATTAATTTTGATTAAAAGCTCTGTTAGAATACTCTAATCCCAGGAAAGGGTAATTCACTAAATTATTTCATGTTTAAATTCTATGAATATCATTGACATTATCCCACCATTCACATTACTGAATAAAATAGAAAACATAGAAAGGTAGAAATCCCATCTGTTAAGGCAAAATAGGACAGCGATAGGTTTAAATTATAAATTTAGTTAAATTTTAATGCAGTAGTCTATATTTGAACAACCCTCATATAACCTAATATTTTTATAAAGGATATACTCTTGCATGTTGAAAATGGTATAGGGCTTTATTTTATGAATATGAATTTATTGAAGAAACAAAAAAGAATGAGTAAAATGGAAATTGGAAGAGTGTTTAAATGCAAATGGTTCACTCTTTTAATCATATGAATATTCACTGATAATTATTTATTTTCATTTAGAAATGGAAACAAATTTATTAATTCATGGAAGTATGAATGTAATGGGCACTGTTTAAATTTCAGCCTAGATTAGAGCTCTAGCTTCTTCAGTGATCATTTCCAAATGTCAGTAAATTTGTTTTTAAATGAAAGACTGGGAAATTAACAGAATGATAAAGGATACCCATAATTTAAATCACATTATAGGGAAAATCATTCTGTAGTAATTTCGAGTCTCTTCAAAAAATTTAATGTCCATCCCTCAAAGTTTCATTTGAACACCCTTGTGTTTAATTTCTACTGGAACTATATAATTGTTATTTCTATACCGAGGGAAATACAGGCGCTTTTTGTCTAAATAGTCGTTGAGGCCAGCTTGAATTTCTTCAAGAAATTTGTTACATTCATTTAATCGTTCCAAAATATTTTCCATTCCAGTCACAACAAGAGCATGTTTGTCTAGTATAGCCTTGCTGCTCATTTCTCGCCAACTTTTATCAACATATACAAATTTACGCCCTTCTACTGGCATTTGTTTCAAGATATCTGGCGAACTGAAGATCGGTTCCAAATACATCCAAGTAGCTTGGCACTATTAAATAAATTGAAAGACATCTGAGAAAATAAACATTAATAGAAGGGAAAACAATTGAAAATAGATAATTAGTTCACAAAATAGTTTATTGATATCTATGCATTATAATAATAAGAGTATTTATTAATCATACTGATGATGATGTTAAATTATATTTTGACAGAGCAATAATAACTGACAAGATACCATACTCTTAAGTATACAAAACAAAGTGACTTACACAATTGATTTGCATTCCCTATAGACAATTTGCAAAAGGCATAAAATACTTACACAAAAATCACTAAATAAAAAAATCACCTTGCATACAAAATTAAATGTGTTTTGGGAATCAACAAAATACATGTTGTTCCTATCATTCATCTTGCCACTGAGGTTATCTTACACTCACTGGTCCAATATTATCCTATTTCGGTACACATGCATACCACTGATGTGTGAGTAAAACGATTAGATTCACAAGGAGCTGTAATGTCTAGGACGCTCACTAGAGTGCATTCGTGATGTCACTGCCATGTTGTTTATAAGTTGTTACCAGTCAACTGCTGTGAGTCTGACAGTTACGCAAAACGTTCAGAGAGGATTACTGTACTGTACAAAGCACCCACAATGCCTCGCAGATGCGTTAGACATCCTATCCACCAATTGACAGGGGCCGATTTTCAAAATTCTTTTTTTTACCTAATATTTACATTTACCTTCTATGTAATGCACAATTCACTTTGTGTTATAGTCTCCATCTCTTTCCAAGCACTGGAACCAACGCGTGACTAGTCGGGTGAACCTGTCGGAGAAGAATTCAGTTTTTTTTGCGCCTTTTCACCGTGCGACTTTCACCGCTTCCCAAATATGAAAGAGCACCTTAAGGGACACATGTTTCGTTCTGATGACGAGGTAAAATTCAATCCTGGTGTCGACAACAACCTCGACATGATGAATTCTTCTCCGACGGATTTATCCAACTAGCCACATTTGGGCACAAGTGCGTGGAAAGGGATGAGGACTATGTCAAAAAGTGAATAACGCATTACATAGAGAAGAAATGTATTTATCAGGTACAAAAAGAATTTTGAAAATCGGTTACCAAATAAAAAAGTTACAGTCATGGAAGCATTACTTTTCAATCAACCCTCGTAGTTACACCCATAATAGCGGAGTGAAGAGCCTTTAATTAGAAGACAAGTCACTAGTAAACATGTGACTGCAAAAGAAGGATATTTAATCAGGCCAAGTGTATGTCAGGCAAGCTGGGCAAAATCAAGGATGTGGACAGCTGTGCATATGACAACAAACCTGACGTAGTTTTTGGAAATGCTCAGGAAATTTCTCATTCTAAGGAAAAGTAAATTATAACTTTCTAAAAAAACTGTGATTTATAAGAAAAACAAACAAACAAAAAAACCCAAACTTGAATTCCCTGTACAACCACTTTTACAGAATCACATCGATTACCTGTGTGACTCAAGTAAGTTTAAATTTGTTTAGTGTTGGCCTTACATATTGGAAATACACTGCAAACATTTTCTTTAAATAGAACTACTGTATATTAATGACTTGCTACTCTCCTTGGACTATAGCTCATGTCAATTTGAGGACGAAATAAATTTTTTTGGATTATATACATATTACACATTAGGAGGCCATGAGAACTTTCTAAACAAGTTAACTATCATTTTTGTAAAATTCTGACTGCTTATCTTTCCTTTGCTTCCTAGATTATATCAGTATTTTAATCAAAAAAAAAAAAAAGCAAATACCATAGTAATCATATTCTATTTTATTTTTATCTTGTAACTATAACTCATTTGAAATTTAATTATGATTTGCAGTTAATGCAATCATGACACTTTTAATAGACTTATGAAACTTACCTTCACCCAAGCATCTAAGATATCTTGCATTGAAATCAGTTTTTCTTCCCATTCTCGCATTTCATCTTCAAATGGCTTGATATAAGGAGATCCATGCATAGTTTGAGCTTTTAAGATATGATCATCTAGCATAGTCTGGATGTCGTCTAACGCAGTCAAGATATGGACTCCCTTTTTTGTTAAAAAATTAATCAAATAATTTTTCCTATTTTATTTAGGTCAATCATTATAATTGTCAAAGAATAAATTAAAGTATTATTTAAACAACTTAACTGTATCTCTATATAAAATAAACTCAAACATAATATCTTGCCAATCTGCTTTCATTTTTCTTAATACTTTTTCAAGTGCATGTTCTTTCTGTGCTGATACTGAAATTTCTTCTAATTTAGCAACATGTTTTGGCATTCCTAACTCGATCATGTCTGCTAATGTTGATGTCTCTGTTGGTGTAACATCTATCCCTAAGATTTCGCTCGCCTAAATGATAATTCATACAAAATGAATGCATTTTTAATCATTAAAAAGTGGACAAACAAAAAAAATAAATGGAAGCATGGGCATTGTACTTGTTTCCAATGTCGATCTTTCATTCCAGGGTTACAAATTATCAGCATGATGGGAAGATGAGTTTTGAATCGCTCAACTTTTCCTTTAATGTTATCTGTGACTCGTTTTGGGCCTGGTTGATCTCCAAAAGTTTTGGTCAGTTTATATAATGTGCGCCACATGGTCTCAATTTCATCAGCTATTTCCTCGGCATTTAATTTCAAAAATGAACCTTTAAAAATGAATTAACAAACAAATACTGTTTATTAAATCTTATGAATGGTTAATTGCTATTATAATATTTTATTAATAGTAGATAACTGTTATATTAAGATACAATTTGTTTAATTTCAGTTTTCAATACATATTTTTATTACAATTATACCAGAATGTTGTGTTTAATAATAAATAAGCTATAAGCTTACAATGAAAACAGTAACAGACCAGAAGGAAATATGAGGAAAAGGGATAAACCACTTACTTGAAATGGACTATTGAGTGAACAATAAAACACATTTGAAATTTTTTTTTTGCAAGAGAATCAAGAAATAGTATACATTGCTCCCTCTATATAACGGCACTCTACATAACACCAAATTTATAATGGCAAGTCCATATAACAAAGTTTTTTCCCAGGATATAAAAACTTCGTCATATGGACTTGCAGTCATAAATTTGGCGTTATGTAGAGTCCTGTTATACAGGGTGTCCAAAAAGTCTGGTAACATGGCAGATATCTCAAAGCTGCCAGGTAGGCAAGATCTGATGAGTGTGGTTTATAGGTAATAGGGGGTGGGGAATTCATTGTCGCACTCAAAGTTGACTTTGACCACCAAATTTAAGGTCATCCATTTGCTAAGTCAAAAACTATTAAAGATGTAGAAAATTTGCTACCCTGTAGAGCAACACCACATCAGTCTAAAAACAATTATTAATCACACCCTTTCCCTTGAAAGATTTTGAGAAAATGGGCGAGAAAGAGACACTCAAGGTCAGGTTGGGCTGATGTTTCTAACACATTTGAATTGCAGTGAAGCACACCGTTGGGAAGGCTCATTAAGTCATTGACCTAGAGTGACTCTTTCTCGCCCATTTTCTCAAAATCTTTCAAGGGGAAGGGTGTGATTAAAAACTGTTTTTAGATTAATGTGGTGTTGCTCTACAGGGTAGCAATTGGAAATTTTCTCTATCTTTAATAGTTTTCAAGTTAGCAAATGGATGACCTTAAAATTGGGGATCAAAGTCAAATTTGAGTGCAGCAATGAATTCCCCACCCCCTATTACCTATAAACCACACTTATCAGATCTCGCCTACCTGGTAGCTTTGAGATATCTGCCATGTTACCAGACTTTTTGGACACCCTGTATAGAGGGAGCACTGTATCTTAAATTAGAGTTATTAATCGTTATGTATAGGCAATAAGGTCATGTGGTTACAGCACTTAGATGCATACGATGATGACATCCCCCAAATATTGTTATACTTATAATATTCTATAAAAGCTGATCCATCTTAAGTTAATATATACAAAAAATATTTTACCATTAAACCATTCCTCATGTTTTGTAGTGAAATTGAGTGCTATATTCCATAATTTCTCATATGGTTCTTTAAAAGACACCATTGTTTGTAGGTTAGGGAATGTTGATGGACTTTCTCCCAATAATGTTTCTTCACCATTGATAAGCTTAAATTAAAAAAGAATTTCCTTCATGTTACATAGTTAAGATAGTTAAGTATATCAGAGAACTTTTATATGAATTTTAATAAGCGCTTACATCTAATTCATCTCTAGCATGTTCTAATAGTTCTGATATTCTGTTCAAAACATCCACATTTTTTTTCATTTCTTCAAGATTTAACACCTACAGAATTGCAGAAATTACAAAAATTTTATTATTCATATAAACAGTTTAGGTCATAATAAAATTTTATTAAACTGCTAAGTACAGGTGGATCTTTTTTCTTAAATGTTTCCAGCTCTTTTCCAAGTGCAGTCATTTTTTCATCAAAATCACGCACTCTTTTATGAAGTGCCTCTTCTGCCTGTTCACGTCTAGAAACCAAATATGTCTGGCAAATATCTAAAACTACTTTAACATCTTTCATCCAGTTGAAGACACGACTGTTCAGATATATATCTTCCACTTAAAAGAAATAATTAAAAAAAAGAGCCTAAAATATGCATTTTTTTTTCATATTGCTTTTTACAAGTGAAGCAAAATAAAACAAATAATAATAATAATAATAATAATAATAATAATAATAATAATAATAATAATAATAACCTTAATAAACTCAAGTTTTAGTATTTACCATTGAATGTAGCATGGTCAACTAAAAAAAGTAGCCGTGAAGCACTTTCTACAATATCTGCAGCAAGACTAACAAGTTTTTTTTCATGACACTAAAAACAAACAATTTAATTAATAATTCACTTAACTGATAAATTAATCAATTTATAAATGATGTTTTCAAACCTGTGAAACATATATTTGCAGATTGACAATTCCTTCGGTTGTATCAGGAGTTTCTCCAGCTCTTGCTGATATTTCTTCAAAACTTCGACAGATTCTAAGTTTTGTTTTTTATTTAATAATAAGAATAATTAAAAAAAATATTTATAATTGCATTTATCTGACATAGCTATCAGATATACAGGGTGGACATGTCCAAATAAAAAGAAATACATAATAAAAATTGCTTTCCCCCCCTTAAGGACAATTAACTTTTATTTGAAATTTTTTTTTTCTAAAACATTTTGTTTGTGTTTCTAGTCTAAAGATCTCCAGTTCTTACTCCTCTAGATTTTTGTTTTATTAAGACATGTCAAGAATGTCGTTTATCAAAGCCAGCTGACCACTGAAGAAAACTTGCAGCAACGAATAAGGAATGCCTCTGCAAATATCCCACTAAATGTTCTTTTGAAGTGCATACAACACTTTCAGCATCAATTACAATTGTACAAGGTGATTATAATTAAAGTCCCTTTGTAAAAATGCTATAAAAAAACAACCATGAGTCCGAATGACTTCAAATTTGGACTGAGCATTCTTGAAGAAGGGGCATTTGATATGGGATAAGAAAAAAATAGTTCCAAAATTTATCACTAGATGGCGCTGTAAGCGGCATAACGGAAGCGGATTCAGCTAGAAGTGACATTTTGAATTGAAATACGACGGCTTTGGCATGAGTTGTTTATGGCATGATGTTTTTACATTAAAGTTGGTCAAGGAATGCAATTGACACTAAAACAAGTTAAACATGATTTTTTTTTTATTATACAGTACAGTATTAGCGCCATCTAGTGATAAATTTTGGAACTATTTTTTTTCTTATCCATATCAAATGCCCCTTCTTCAAGAATGCTCAGTCCAAATTTGAAGTCATTCGGACTCATGGTTGTTTTTTTATAGCATTTTTACAAAGGGACTTTAATTATAATCACCTTGTATATTGAAGTAAATGGGGGTACTTTCAAACATCTTATGTAATTATTTTTTTTGGAGAACTCCTTAACCAATAATATGCAGAAAATATACTGATTCTGCAATAAAAAAAATACTTGCCATTTAAAAATTAAAATTGACCTTCAAATGACTTTGAAAACTGTCCTCTCCAAAAAGTACAGTCTGCACGCCACAATTTGGAGGATGGCAGGTGTGCTGTGTTTTTGCTTCAACTCTCATTGCAATGCAGCACACCTGCCAGCAAATAAAGAGTATCCCAAAATGAACTAACATTTTGAATTTGCCACCATTTTTTGTGGTACAACCAGAGTAAAGATTTTTATATGCTGTCATTATTAAACATTGAGATTAAATTATGCAAAACTACACAATCAAACAACGCATAGAAATTGTAAAAATTCACTTCAAAAATGGTGAAAATTTTATGAAAACTGTTCACAGAGAGATGATGTAAATTGGTCGCCAAGATCATGTGACTTGACACAAGCTTCTTTCTCTGCGGTTATCTTAAGGATAAAGTGTACGTCAATAAACCACAAACTATTGAGGACCTCGAAGATGAAATTCGACACAACATTGCCGAAATTTCCCAGCAACATTTTTTGTCAACATGTTATGGAAAATTTTCTCAAAAGAGTGAATTTGTGCTATCAAGGCCGGGGCAGTCATTTGTCATGTGTTTGGCATCACATAATCTCCATGTTTTTACTTTCTAATAAAGCAAAAATATTATAAATTTTCCGATGAAAAATGTGTTTTATTAAAAAATGAAAATGTCAGCTCATTTTGGGACACCCTTTATGTTCCCTACATCCCCCAACTCGTGGCACGTGAACTACAGACTGCCCCCTTGAAATGATCCAATTTTTATCTGAAACAATTTTCTTTAGCGTTTTTCATTTTCAAAATATTTACTGCATTACTTAAAATGGGACACCCTGTACATACTATTTATTATGGTCTTTAAAATGTCTATTTTGTCATATTGGTTGAAAACTCACTCTCTGTTCTTTTCTCTGTTCATATTTAGCACAAAATTTACTACAGTATTTTTGAGCTGGACAGCAAGATCCAATAGAACAGCATTCAGATCATTAGTCACCAAACAAAAAATGTTCAATGGAGCTGTTATTCTCATACGTGCAATTTTATCTTTCATTTCTTGGACTTCTTTAATTTTCTTTAAATTAATAGAAAAATACATTTGATTAGACCTTTTAAAGTCTTTAATAAAAAATTGAAATTTTAATTATAAATTAAAAAAAAAAAACAACAAAGAAATTTATAGTTATTTTGTGAAAGAAGATATGATACCATACATATTTAATTATTTTTTTTTTCATGAATGTTAATTTGATATAAAAATACACAATATATAATGAAAATGATAGTGTGCATTTCTGTGTGTCTGTTAAATAAATGCTTACACTAGGTGCATTCAAAAAGTAATGCAACATATTTTTTTTCACCATTCACGGCTTGACTTATTGCATTTTTGAATATACCACATTGTTCCCAATTCTTTGGCTACACAAACATATATTTTCACATACATTCCTTTGCAAATACCAAATATATGCTTGCATCACCCAGATATCCAAACCTGCATTCCTCACAATATGACTCTAAAGATCTGTGTCCCAGTCTTGATCTTTATCAGATGATGACAACTTGTTCACCAAATGATTGACTGCTATCTGCCATCTGCTCAAAGACATTTTTAAATGACTGTCAATGTTTGTGATAGTCTCATGTTCTACCAAGAAACTCAATTACTGCTCTTTTTTTATGACAGACATCATTAAACGATTCCATTTTGTAAGCTAACTGTTATAATGCCCATTAATGGAAGAGGATGAAACTACATGAGGTATTATGGGAAGGTTAAAAGAAGCTGTACTTAAAACATTTTCTTTTTCCAACAAAAATTAGCCAAGGAGAAAATGTGTTGCATTATTTATCAAATTTGTTAATGCTATAACATAGCATGTATGTGAAGCATGCTTATAAATAATCTTATTTTACCTTTGAGTACAAGCGCAGTGATACTTCACTTTCCTTCAAAAAAGCATTCATATGACCAAATGCTTGTCCTGTTAATAAAATTCTAAATTCACTGTACTCATCAAGGTATCTACCAAATAAATGACACTCATTATAATCAATACAATATAACAATACTTCTGTTTTTTAATTTATTTTATTTGTTTTACTTTATAGGTCCAGCAAGATTCCGTTTCACTACTTCAAGTCCTTCTGTGATGAATTCCTGGATATGATCTTCTGAGAGTTTTACATCTAGTAGATTCATAGTCTGGTTTTTCATTTCGGGGAAAAGTTCCTTCTCTACCTGAAATATTAATAAGGACACAATCAACTCCAGTTCCTAACATGAAATAAGTTTTTAATATAAATTAAGTTCTTAATATGACATAAGTTTTAATCAAATGAATTCTTTTTTGATGGGGACATGTTATTAATATATTAATATACATTTTATTGGTGATCTGATGTCTTTTACACATGGTAGTTCTAAATATGGGGACAAACTTTAAGAAGTGATTCTGACAGGAAAAAAGCAAAAATGGCTCCAGATCCAGAAATCCACAATGAACCAACGATACAGGACTTATTATATTATATGTATTACAATGCAAAAACAATATATTTGCAAAAACAATGAAAAACATGGCATATGAATCTCTAATGATGTCATGCTAGATAATCCAAGTGCCTCAGTTCATGTGTCACATATTGCATCATGGGATTAAATAGATAAAATAAAACTAGATAAAAAATAAAATATTAAAATAAACTGTCTTTGTCAATTTATCAAAATTTTTGCTCTGCACACATTAGTATGTGGCGATATGCATTCTCATGTATCCTTTCAAATGTTCTGGCCTATATGCAAACTGCATCATAGACAGCATGCATACTATTACACAGTCTGCACAAAAGACTCAGTTCAGCATATATGACAGTTTTCATATGCTACAATAAGTAGAAATCAAGGGGAGTTAAGGTCCTGCAACCAGGCAGACCATGTGACAGAGCTATCATCAGGAAAACTACACATCGATTTGGACATCTAGACCTCAAAATTTGGACATCATCTAAACCCCAAAAATTGTGGACTGAAAAGTGACAAAAAACCCATTATTATTATTTTATTATTTATTTTTAATATTCATTTATTTAATTAATTTTTACATTAAATTAAAGGAAATTATGTGTTTTTATCACATGTTCATTCAAGTGCAACTTATAAATACTTCCAAGTGAAAAGATATTTTATACATAGTCAATGTTGAAGTAACCCATGCTGAAGAAATAGCATGCAAATCAACACACATGTGCTAAAATGGAAGATAAGTAATTCATTCAGTTTCCAAGTCAACCACAGGATATTCAGGAGAGATAAATATTATAGATTCAGGAAAGACAAATGTAATAGATAATCATGGATGCTATCAAAAGTGTCAAAAGCTGTTAAAAATGTGCATAGCCATTAGAGGAACTGGACAATATAAGGGCAATATCTCATTTTAGTTGTGTCTGATGTTAATGATGATTGTCTTCTTCAAAATGATATATGCCACAAACTGTTTTCTTGTTTTCACTTTGTTATGTATACTCCTCTGTTCACCTGTTCCAAGTATTAGAACATCTGTGGATGTCATGTAATTATAGTGATTACACAATATGCCTCTCCCATATTAAATAATGCAATTTCTTAAATACCACTTCATATTCATTTGTTCTATAGCACTAGATACGTAATTTCCTTCCCTCTCACAACCTATGTTATTCCTTATTAAAAAAATAATAATGCCTTGTTAATACAGTCATATTTTCAAAAGGTGCTAAATAAAGAAGATGATTAATGTTTATTTATCCCTTAGTTTTTATACACAAAATTGTCCATCAGTTTTATATGAAAGATCTATGTTAACTCAAATTTTTACCCTTGACAAATTTTGGCTACTATTAACGATTTCTACAAATGTCCTTTTGATGGTCTCCAGAACTTCTTCTAAATCTGGCTGAAAGCAGATCTCATTATCTTTAGAACATAATCTGAGTTTCAGGACATTCCTTTTCACAAACTGAAGCTCATCAAATCTGTCCTGAAATTCATTTCCATCCTATTGAGGAAAAAAAAATTATATCAATAATGTTTAAGAACACATTTAAAGAATTTTTAATATCAGTACAGATTTTTGAAATTTAATTAAAAACATCCTATGATAAAAGACTAATAAATGTAAATTGATATCTTCTACATTAAAATTGATTTCTGAAATTTTGTTAGGTCACTGATAGCATATAAAAAGTGGTTATATTTTACATATTTATAATTGTATTAAGGACATTGTGCTTCTTTTTCATTGCTTGAACTGTATTTTATTACAACTACCATAGTCTGATTGCAAAATATATAAAGATATTTGGTTTGTATAAAGTATTTTCACTGCACTAGTAAATTCATCTAACAGTTCTCATACTTGCTGGGCAATCATTATGGAGTTGGTATCTTAATATTTTAGTCTCAGATTTCCTGCTCTTAAAACAAATATTCATAAAACTTCTCATTTTTAAATATTTATTATCAGGAATGGATTCAGTGGCCTGTGAGAATAGCAAAAAAAGGGTGGCAACTGCTTTCCTGGTGACCACTGTCATACAACGGTCAAAGTTTGTTGCTTGTTGCCTTGCTCATAATGGAATGGTAGTTGAGGTGAAGATGTACTGTGATGGCTGCTGTTCCCACTATATTCTGTTTGCTATCTGAACATGTAACTGAGAGCATGACCCATTTGCACATCAATCACTGGGTGGAATTTTCTAACAAAGTGGCTGGTGAATGTATTTGTGATATGTAAGCAGAGGCAGTGCTGGCTTCTTTGGCACCCCTATGCAAATCTCTAAAATATGCACCCTTTCAACTTTGGTTGGCACCCCATCCTACAATGCATCCCAATGCTACACTTGCTTTGCTTACTGCTACACGCCACCTCTATATATATATGCTTCAAGAGTTTATTTTTTTAAAAAACACAAGCTGGATAAACAAAATGGTAACGTTAATGGAAGCTGAAGTGTTTTGGTATAATACCATCTTCATGGGCAATAAAGATTACAAAGAAAATAAGCAAACATAACAATTTATAATACAGCAGGAGGGGTGATTTGTCAATGATATAAATTAACAAATACATGTAAAGGAGATTCCACAAATCATACAACAGCACTGGGGCTGTGTGCTGATTGGTGGATTGCAATTTATAACAGTTATGCCATTAATGACTTCTATACCCTGTATTAGCTTCAGTTGAGAGTGACATCACGGACATAGTGCACAACATTGTATCCTTCCGCCATTAGACTAGTACCATAGCCTTGTACTACGTTAGACCGTGTAGCTTCTCGAAAATAAAATATCATTTTTCAGACAGACCGTATCATATCTGACAGACCGTCGAATGGTATCTGTCAGATATCATTTTTTTAAATTAATATTTAAGATATTTTAATCCTCTTCGTGGAAAATTGGATCATCTTTCATTTCTGACACAACTCTTTGACGTTCTTCATGTAGGAACCAGATGCCGCCATTTTACAATCAAATATATTTAATTTATAAAAAATTATAATTTGATTATAGTCTCGACTACAGATTGACTTCATTTAATTTTTTTCTTTTTTAATTTCGTCAAATGGCTTTTCTATCCGCCGATTTTTTATTATATCAAGGAGAAAAATATGAAATATAACTGCAGAAAGAATTTTGAACTTTTTGTATAGAAAATTATTAGAACTATTTGTTCATGCGAACGATCTGTAACCGCTTCACTCGTGACGTCACTCTCAACTAAAACTGAGACAGGATATAGTAATGGATTCATTGATTTCAGAATTGATTTGATTTGACTGAATGGTCCAAATCAATTTCAGAATTAATTTGATTGTTTAATAATAGTTTGGGGAACTTTTTGTGACGTTTATGGATTTTAATGTTTATGGTTTATTTTTTACTGTTACCAGAAATGACTTTAAATAAAAAATAAAAATAAATATGGTACATGTATTTGAAGAAAACAGTGAAAATTGTGAACACAAGCTGTAAAATGACACTAACAGCTCACTAATTTTTAATACTATATACTGATATTTAATAATAAAGTATAAATTGGATCTTTTGAATGAAAAGCATTACCTCATAAACAGCTAAAAATTCTATGTAATCAATGATAGTATTTGTGACCATCATGCGAAGCTGAGAACTCATTACAGCAGCAACACACTCAAAAAATAGCTGCACACGATAAAGTGATGCATCTTTCTCCATTGGAACAAGTGATGCCCAATTCTGCACCTGGTCATAAAATACTTGAGAACACTGAGGTATCCACCTATATATCAAAAAGTAACATAATATTTATTAATAAACAGAATCTTTAATAGACCCATAACATAATCTTTAATGCGCCATATTTATATGCAATAAAAATTCAAGTATAATATCTAGCAGTAGAGATTAATACATTTGGAGCCCCTAGCCTCATTAGAACAGGGTCTCCCTAATGCATAACACCCAGTGCATAACTTATCTAATGGGTAATCCATCTCTGGTGTTTGACATTGACTTTATAAAGGAAATTATAAAGTTGATCATATTTTTAACTGAATTTTTGAGAAAGCTGGGCACAAAACAATGCAAGTACTGTATCAAATAAATATTTGCTTACATTTTCTGTAAAATTTGTGTGGATTTTTCACAACTCTTTTTGATAAAAGTTTCGTAATCTTCAGGAGTTAATGGAAGTTTTGCTCTCTGGAGTTCTTCAAAGCTTACAAATCGTAGACTACTGTAACTATTTATGACAAATAAATGCTGTTTAAATCTAATTTGACATAAAATTTATATAGCAAGAAACATTTTTAGCAAGTCATTCTTACTTTTCAAACCAAATAATTTGGAGAGATTTAATTATAGGATGAGTCAAAAACAAATTTTCAGCTTGTGTAGCATACGCTATTTGATAGTCTTCATGCCATGGAATTGGTCCTCGGATACATCGAACAGGAAAGGGTTTTGGAAAATTGGGTATCTTTAAACGATTTCTTTCATCAGGATCCAGAAGAATGTAATCAACTAAATTGATGGAGAAAGATTTAACCCACTTAATATTAGTCAGTCAATTCAAAACTTTTCATTTGTGACTTCTATCTAAATAGATTAGATTTATAAATCATGTGGGGAGGGTGATAAACATCTGCTTTCAATGGGACACAATCATATTTTTAAACTGTCCTGGCCATCCAATTGTTTTAGTAAAAAAATTCAATTTTGTCCTATTTTTTATGTACAACCCTAGCGTCAATGAACTTCGGACACCTACAGAATTTTGGATAAGTACAACGAAACTAATTGTAAACAAATGAAAATTACTTTATTGAGTGCACAGAGCTTTAGTACAACTGTGATATAGCATTTTAACATAAAAAAAACGAGAAAATTAAATAAGCGACTTTTTGTAATGTTCCGTTTTCAACACGTTGCAATGAACCTCGTACACCGTACCGTTTATTGCACATTACCATTGAGTGGCATCACCTTTCCGACGAATGATGCTCCGAAGTCGTTGAGGCATGCTGGACACTAGCTTCTGCGTTGTTTCTACTGGAATTTTGTCCCACTCTTCGGAAATACACGCCCGCAACTGCTGCAGTGTTCGAGGCTTCCGCTGTCTGACTTTTCGCTTTAAAATGCACCATACATTTTCAATGGGTGACAGATCTGGGCTGCAGGCAGGCCAGTCAAGCACCCTGAAACGCTGCTGTTGTAGCCAAGCCTTGGTGTTCCGAGCAGCATGAGGCTTCGTGTTGTCCTGCTGAAAGATGCTTGGTCTTCTAGTGAACAACTTTTGGCGGGATGGACGCAGATGCTGTTGAAGAGTGTTTATATAGGCAGCAGAGTTAATAGTGCCCTCGCAAAAGTGAAGCGATCCCGTCCCGGGTGCACTCATGCAGCCCCACACCGTCAGCGATGCAGGCTTCTGAACTTTCCTCTGGTAACAGTCGGGATGATTACTTTCGTGCTTGGTCCTTAGCACCTTGCGACCGTTGTTGCCATATATCACTGCAAAGGTGAACTCGTCGGACCACAGAATACTATTCCACTGAGCAAGGGTCCACTTTAGATGGGCTCTGTCCCATGCTACCCGGCGACGCTTAGCTACAGTGCTCATAAATGGCTTACTCTTTGTAGCGTATAAGTAATAGTTGCATCTTCTGATGTAACGGCGGACTGTGCTTTCGGATATGGGTACATGAAAATATTCTCGAGCCCAAACAGTCATTTCACTTATGGGAGCATGCCTGTTTTTCACAATGTAATGTCGAAATACTCGTAGGTCCCTAACATTCAATAATCGCTGCTTGCCTGGTGCAGTCCCTGGTTCTGTTTTCCCGATTTCTCTGAAACACTTGATGATCCCATTAACAGTAGAGAGTGGAACTGATAATTCATGGGCAATAGCTCGCTGGGATTTGTTATTCTGGAACTGCTGTATAATTTTCTGCCGTATACACGTTTCTACTGGCTTACCACGTCCCATGGTTCAAAACAACATGAATATTGTGCTCTGTCACGTGGATGATGCTTTTAAAGCCTGATGCAAAGCATTCTGGGCGTTTCTACAGCCTTCAGGAAAGTTCTATATGCTGGCGACCCCTTGTGTACGAAGTTCTTTGAAACCTGTTGACAACGCAATTTTACATAAATTTGAATAAATTATTTCACACCATTAAATTGATTCTAAATCAATGTTGATATTGTTACATATACTCAGTAAATCTATTTTCATTAGCCTGCAATCCTCTGTATGCACTATTCACTGTGTTTTTAGCCAAATTACTTGGTGTCCGAAGTTTATTGACGCTAGGTTTGTATATTTGAAACCATAATTGCATATATTACCTGAAAATTGTATTAGTTAAAATGCAGAGATGTTTTGTAGAATTTTTTAAAAAATATATTAATTCTTTATCATGAACTATTGTCTGGATCTTGAATCTAAAATAAGTCACTGTTCTAAAATGGAACTATTCTACAGGGTGATTCTAATATACAGAAAAAGCCAATCACGAATTGAGAGTAAATACAATAATGTGACTGAACGATAGAAAACAGACCAATCAGAAGAAAGAGCTGAATGGCCTCACAAGGTAGCCGAATGGCCTCACAAGGTAGCCAAGCATCACTTAATTAGGTATTACTCCCCCCCCCCCCTCCTCCCAAATCAAGTAAACCAACGGGTGAAAGCCCAAAATGGGGTTAATGATAAAATAGGTAAAGAGAAAAAGATTAAAGATAAAAGTTATTCACTGAATAATCTGCTCGTTTTGTCATTATAAATATCTAAGTTAATAAAATTTTTGTTGTAGTAAATCTATATACAAGTACTTGATTTTTGCTGAAAATAAGATTACATGGCAAAACTTTGGAGTATAGGTATTGGCTTTATTTAGCAACGATTGAGCTGGTATTTGGTGTGCTTTTCCACATAATTTTCTCACATATGTATATGACTT
>JAHWFO010002456.1:730888-742062 GCA_023313115.1 Rhysida immarginata
TTTTTTTTTTTATTATTTCACATTATTTTATTTTATTATTTTCCTTTCAAATGGAAAATGAGATATCTTTCTGACCTTATTGTGAAGCTATCATTAGAAAGCTCATTGTTGTTCTCCACAACAGAAGTTTGTTCCTTCAAGAAAGCTCCCTAAGATTTATAATGTCCCAGCCTTAAATTAATTAGGCAAAAACTGTGGAATGGAACAACTAAAAATGGGGAAACCTTTAATTCACAAAGAGAATTGAAATACCGAATACGTATTTCGGCTACTAAGTAGCCATCTTCAGCATTGAAAGACAAAAGTCAACTCAAGTTCAAAATAAAAGTTGACTTTTGTCTCTCATCGTTGAAGATGGCTATTTAGTAGCCGAAATATGTATCCGGTATTTCAATTCTCTCTGTGAATCACAGGTTCCCCCCTGTTTGGCCAGCCTAAGGCGTGGATTCCACATGCGTAAAAACAACGGCAGAAACCACAAGGCAGAAAATGTTCTGACAACACTTCCCGACAGAAAATTCTCTTATCTTTGTAGGCTATGAATCAATCAAACTTGTATAAAAAAAAATCACTTGGTCTTCACACACTTCTCTCCCTTTTGGTTTTTCAGCTAAATTTAAGATAAGCCAACCTGTAAGAACAGCAGCTAAGATACAGCAGGGCTTGATGGCTATTTGCACAACGACTTACAGGAGCAGTATGCAGAAAGAGTCAATGAAGACAAAATTGACCAAGTATCCGGAGATCTGTGGCACAATCCTGCACAATCAAGCCATGTTTTGTCCATTACCATTGTACAGAGCACATCATTTTCTCACAAATATCCACTTCTGATAGAAACTGATGTAGCGTAATTCTGTTATCCTTTCACTAGAACAGGCACCTGGCTCCTATCAGTTTAGTTGAATATTGGTAAATTTTAGAATAACCAGATTCAGGAATTTTTTTGCCAAATTTGACTAATTGTGTAGGATGTAATTATTGAAAATGCAAAATGTAAATATATGAGAACATGCTACCATAAAATCAATTTATGGTTCTCAACCTGTTTTGCAATGAAATCCATTGCAAACTAGTTAAAAATCTTTCCCGAACTATGTTAAAGCATGATGCAAAGGTTGACGTCCATCGGTTCGTAGTTGTAGAGATTATCGGGAATATACACACATTGGCTTTTATTCATATCAGGATGTTCTTGAATAATGTGTACAAACTTGGGGGACAGGTTCCTTATACCAAAAAGAGAAAAAAAGTTCATATAAACATGGGTCTTAATTTGAACAATAACTGAGATATGAAAGAAATAAAAATGGCGTCACCAAGATCAACAAGTTAACAACTCAGGTTCTATAACATCTAGGATGGTGAAATTTGGGGGAATAATATGGTTCAAACAACCGAAAATCGTAATACGTGCTGGTTAGTACTCAACATGTGAACATGTGTTATGATGTTGAATGCGTAACTCGGAAACTACTTGTTGGAATTTGACCAAATTTTAACGGTATACACAGTTGTATGTACCCTATTATTCCTCCAAATTTCATTATCCTAGATGTTATGGAGCCTGAGTTGTTAACTTGTTGATCTTGGTGGCGTCATTTTTATTTCTGTTCATATCTCAGTTAATGTTCAAATTAGGACCCATATTTATATGAACTTTTTTTCTTGTTTTGGTATAAGGAACCTGTCCCCCAAGTTTGTACACGTTATTCGAGAACACCCTGTACAGGCTGTCAAATAAGTTCATGACTTCAGCAGTGGAGGACACGCATCGAAATGTGTTTTCAAAACAATGGTAGTCAAGTAGAGCATATTATATAAACCAATATGGTTTTCATAAAAAAATGTTTATTTTTCCTATGTATGAAAACTTATGGGACCCGTTTTAGATTAAGTATATGTTCCATCTGATTAATTATACTCTGGTGATAAAACTTGTATGATTTTACATTCCATTACATGGCTTCTCAAATGTGAAAACAATGTTATCAATAAAGAGATGCTACACTTTTTTTAAAAAAAACAAAAAACGCCTTTGCTATCTGGGGCTTATTACGTCAACAAAAAATTCTGACCATTCTGAGTTTCACAATAATGTTTATTTTAATTATTCTACGTAACAATCAAAACAATGAATGTTTTCAAATTGTTTGCAACCACCAATCCTAACAATGGACAGGATAATAATGCTTTCTTATTAGGGGCTTTAGCTAAAAGCTACTTATAAGAATGCACGTTTGGGCTGTACGTTTACCCATCCACCGTTTGCATGATTAACTTAAAAATGGATTAACCTTTTCAAATTCTATTTTCGACAATATCATCATCAAGGTCTTATTTCGGCTATATCTTCTTTTCAGGCTTTTCCGTGGACCCCTTCAAGTCGATTGCACGTGCTCTAAGAGAGACCTTAAAGAATACCAAGATAATGGCATGTCATGTAACAATCGATTCATAGTGAGGAGTCACCAATGGATAAATTATTAACATGAGCAGGTGCATGTAATGATCGCATTGTCGAGGCTCAATTTCTCATAATACATTAATAATTGTATTTCCACATCACGATTTAAACTGCTTCTTAAAATGTTTCTAATATTTTTTTTGGATAGTTAAATTTTCAAATTTCAAAAATCGTAATTGTTAACACCTAAGCAAAAGCCTGAAATTTCATTACATAAGTCCAAGAGACTTTTCAAATTTTAGCTGATTTACACATAAACAATAAAATCTTACTTCAAACAGGTTTATTGTGTTTGGAAGTAACCAAAGATTATTTGTTTGTAGGAAGGGGGGGGGGGGGTCAAATAATGGTGGCAAACATAGCAAACATCTCTTGAAATGACTTCTATCCATTGTATGTCATATTTTTGAGTATTTTGATAGAAACAGTGCCACCTACCGAAATAGTGAACTGTTTTTTATTGCACATTTCACTCTCCCACGCTCTCATTAAGATATCCTGAAAATCTGACCAACTTCGGATAGGCTGTTTTTGAGAAAAACTGTCAGAGTATGGGAACTTTAATTATATACACCCTGTGTTTTAAAAAATGATTGAAGTAATAGAGGTTCAACTGATTTTTTTTATGAATATTATTTTGATAGAAAAATAAGTATTGAATTCCAATCACAATTATTTTGTAATAGGAAAATTTTCAAAAATTTTGACTACATTTTGAAAACTTTTGCACTCTTCATTGTGCATCATTTGAGTAAGCCAACATCTTGTGAGCTTTGTATGTTGTGTGCAAATGTAGTGCAGGGATTCTCAACCTTTCCATAAAAGTGTATTAACAAAACCAAAATTTGAAGGCCCTTTTTGTTTTGGTGCCTCACACATAGAGCCTTTGTACTACCCTTGATGCCTCAAGAGAAACACAACAGAATATTTTCGAAACAATCTGTGCCTCCCCCCCAATACTTTGCCACCCAAATGATGCTTGTGTTTGCTTGTATGGTCGGGCTGGCCCAGAACCTTTGATGGCACTTCTCTTTCACACTAAACCCTGCAAAATACACAAATGACTCTAATTGTAAGAGTATATTAGCCCTTTTGTTGCGTAAAGTGGATATATCCACACATAATTCCATTACCTTTACCTGCGGTAATCTGACTCAAAAAACTTCTTGTTATGCTGCTAAAAGTGCATAATTCCATCTTCTCAGGAATGAAAACGAAATTTAATACGCAGTGAAAGGGCTAAATTACTTGTGCTTAAAACAGGTTATATTTAAGTTAGATTGCATTAAAATAAAATTTATGTATTGCTTCAACAAGTCTCCATTTTGTATCAAAATTCTACTATTTGCTCATATATACCATGAGTTTTCTAATGCTTGGGGTCTGTCTTAAAAGGAAAGAAAGTGAATTTGACTGCCTACTTCTAGTTAAAAGCAATTAATGCATATTTTCATATTTATGATGACAATTTTAAGCACCAGTTACATTTATCCTTACCATGTTTTTTGTCATCTGCAAATGGGAAAGTTTCGAGTAAAATCAGTGATCTAATCATTTAAAATTAAAGGAATGTATTCAATAATGTAAAAAGGATACATCGCTCAATTGCTAATTCAGGAATATCTTTTCTTTTAGGAAGACTGCTCAACTTTAAATGCTTAGCCGATGGACTGTATGCATTGCCAATGGAACTACTTGGAGATCTGAAATAGCGAGTTTCTTTATAGGGTGATGATTTAGTCCAGGATTCTGCTTGCATCAATTTGGGGTGGTTCCGCCTTTTCATTACATGCTATTTGATAATGGATAAAATCTTTAGTTTTTTATTTGAAAAACGGGAAAATGAAAAATTAAAATTTTATTTGTTAGAAAACCAACTTTTTTTTAAAATATCAGAAATAAAAATCAAATTACTTATTTCTTTTGGTGAAATTTTATAAATCAAAACAACATACAGGATGGTGCAAACATATAGGCACTCAAATCTTTTTATCACTTAAAGCGTTTTAAAAATGTTTTCAATTTAAAATTTACGAAAACATAAATTCAAATCAAAATAAGACAACACCAGTGAATTGAACAAGGAGAATTATTCAACAATCAAATATCGTTCAAAAGAGATATCTTATAGACTTTCTTGCCAATTTCCAAGTTGAAAGAGAGACTGGAAATGAATCTTCTATCAGGTCTGCCTTCAAAACAGCAGTTTCCAGTCCTCAACGTTTTCTTTTTGGCCTACCTTCAGTGGCTTTGGGTTTGTCTGTAATCTACCAATCAGTGGCTTCACATACCCTTGGTGGTCACCTTGCTCTTGTTTTATACATTTTCCTCTTGTTTAATATATATCATGACATTTGTTAATTCTTTGCTTGTAACTATTCAGCTAGCCTATGAAGATGATATAACACTGAAAAGCATCGGCATTATAAATAGTTTCTATATCACTCATTTGGACTCCTTTTATGTGTTAAATATATGAGGGGTGGTCATAAAATCATTACAATCAACATGAAAGAACAATCGCTTTTGAAAATGCATGGTGCCACTGTGAAGCGACATTCCTCGAGTACTGGAGGATACAAAGCGGCGTTTGGTGCAGTACCGCTAAACGCTGCCAAAACATCGAAAGCAACATGGCACAGCCCTTCAGAAAATTGGAGATGCAAACAGAAACATACAAAATTGGATGGATTTGAATGTAGATATGTTTGACTTGCATTGACTTGCAATGTAGAAATTGACTTGCATGTAGAAATATTTCAGTTTCACTTTTAGTGATCTATTCATCTGATTATGATGTGGTTTTTTTAGTTTTTTAAATTGTGTTCATAATTGAATGTGGAACAAGTTTGTAATTGGAAATTGATTATGGTGTATGAGATAAATTTTCTGTATATCCTAATTAACTTTCTATTTATTGGCATTCAATTCTATGATAGTTATCAAGTAATTTGAGGGATATAGAATTTTCAACCACCCTATATAGCCAGGAATGAATAGATATGGTTGACAATAATGTTATGATAGAATACAGTATGTACTGTCTATATGCATCAGAGGACCTAATGCCTCGCACAAAAATATTTTCAAATCATAATGGAACCGCCACTAGATAGTAAACTTTAACACACAATATCGCCTCAAACTGTTTATACCATATTTGCACTCTACTATCTATATGATGAAGGAAAAAGCATGGTTTATCAGATCCTGCTACACTTTTCCAATTGACAATAGTCCAACACAGATGATTACAGGCCTACTGTAGCCATAATTTCTTGTTTTACAGTAAAAGGTATGACACCTGTATAAGTAACTGGCTGTTGCAGACCACACAGGGTGATGTCTGGCATCTGGCACTAAGGGCAATTTCATTATCTACTTTCTCAGCTGAGACTTCTCAATAATGGGCGAGGTCAAAAATGCTGACATTGAGTTGGGTTAGTGAAGAAAATCATTATTGCTACGATAGTCAACAATATGTTAACAATCATTTCTTCACCAACCCAACTCAGTGTTTGCATTTTTGACTTTGTCCTCTGTGTTCAATACAGTGACACTGTTGTAACCCAAGTGTTCCTCATCTCAACAATGTAAGTCCATTGTTGCTAAAAGGTGAGGTCGAAAATTTTAACCAAGAGTTAAGTTGGTGAAGCAGTGATTATTGCTACGATTGTTAACATATTGTTGACTATAGTAGCAACAATGATTTTCTTCACTAACTCAACTCAGTGTTAGCTTTTTGACTTCGCCCAAAGACTTAGTTGAGAAGACTCACTTGAGAAAGTAGATAATAATTGTCCTCTTGCAGTCCACTGTTACATTGATCAATTAGTTCTTGTTATTTAGTGTGTACATTCTCTCCAAGCACTATTGAATCCTATCAGTGACAAGGTGTTTGTTGGGTCTTTGGTTTGGTGTTTTTTGGGCATTTACACCATTTTTAGCACACACGAGTAATAGTATATGAGAAAATACCAGCATGTTTGCAGTTGCCAAATATCATGCCATGATCGAAGTCAGTCAAATCCTTGGTTCTGCCCAATTTGCCTGGGCTAACATAAGCCAATCTTGATTTGCCTGATTAATGACTTTTGTACTGTGGTCATGTGACCAACAAGTCATGTGTCTCCTAATTGGTGCTGTTCACCCTATTACGAGGGACATATCTGATAAGTGCTCACTCAGTATATTTGACAATGCTATATCTAATATTTTTTATTATGCTGAATAATTTAAACCTTATAAAAGGAAGATGGCTCAGAATCAGTGGCAACAAGTGGAGGAAGTGAAATTTCACTTGGATCACCTATCTCTTCATAGAGTTTTGATTCCAGGGTGGCAATCTTTGCTTTCTTGCTTATATTTTGTTTCTGCAAGTGATATAAGTATAAATAAATAAATAAATAAATAAATAAATAAATAAATAAAAACCATTAAAAAATTCTTATGTGCAAACTTTTAGTCGATTAATGAATAAGATAAATTTCCACATCCAACTTACAGATTTCTTTGATGAAGACATTTTTATAGATTAGAATTGCATTATTTGTTTGAAACAGTTACCTGTTATAAAATTAAAACAGTGAATTTTATAAAATGAATAGTAAAATATTATTCTTTTTATAAGTTTATAACATATACGTATTATAAATTTACAATTTTATTATTATATTAAACATTTTTATAATTTTTATTAAAATTTTTATATTTTTATTATTGTATTAAAATGTTTAAATGGAGATGACTTTCAAGATGAACTTTAAAAACTATTTAAAGTTTAAAATAACAATAATGCGAGCAAATATAACAATTATCGTGGATAAAGAACTTTAATTTTTTTCTACAATGTTTAAAAAATTCTTATATATTATAAAAAATAGAATAAAACTCCGTCTATGTACCTTTGATATAAAGAATCAAATAATATAATTAACACACTTAATTGTTTATTATTCTTGAAGCAAAAGTCAATATGACAGTTAGTAAATTTTAAATCCATGATAAAGAAATTTATTTTAATATTCGTGTCTATTTAAATAAGCACTATTGTTACGACATAACTTTCTTCTTACTACAATTGCATCTACCTACGTTGTCAAGGTAAACAAACGAAGTGCTGTTACTAAGCAGCCATTACAATGACGACATATGTTTGTTGGAAGAGAATTTTTCAAGGTTAGCAGCATTCCAGTGGCGAATAAGTAAAAACTTTGGCAAGTATAACTGTTGCGTTTATTTATTTATTTATTTATTTATTTATTTATTTATTTATTTATTTATTTATTTATTTATTTATTTATACTATTTTTAAAAAATTGAAATATATCATCTCTACTTTGTGTAATTATTTTTAATGTTAATGCAAATTGGTTAATAATATTTGGTACGGATGGTTATGACGCTTCATAAACTTACTCTAAGCTTCAAATTAATGACCACAGAGTGTGTATTATGTTAGTATTTAACTAAAAACAGCTGTGATTTCCAATAATATTGTTGCAAGCATAAAGATTGTGTGAAGATTTTAAGAATCGATCTAATAACTTTAACTAACAGAGTCATCAATCAAAGAAAATGCGCTTGCAAGTGTGTTTCAAAGGCAATATCCACCCTATGACGCATTCGTCCTGAGCTACATCTGTATACAGAACAGGCAGTCGTCTTTGCTAATAGTTGTTTGAAATGATAATCAAGTTGGTGAAATACTTAGCATTTTACGAGGATAATGGATCGGTCGTGAATACTGGGCATCGTAGTGGTTTTTGAATATGTAATCAGCGAGTAACATGTGGACCAAACCGGATGAAATATTAATTCCTAATGCCTTGTGGTGAGTTTTGTTTTTATTTATCACAGACAGCTACGTGTAATCGAACTGGGGATTTATAGGCTAAACTTTGGCAGTCATGTGCAATGATAGTAATAAAGAGATTGTTTATAGATTTTATTTTTAGATTTGTAAATTATGTTACAGTATTAAGAAATGTTGTTTCCGTATTATCTATTGATCATGTAAACAATCGATTGGCTTGACATTCAGTATAAAAGTGATACTGTCATATTGTTTACACTTGTCCCCTTGCTGTTTGATTACATCAGCTGATTGATGTGAACGTCGCTCCAACTCATTAAATTCTCATGTTTCTTTTCATTCAGGGTGCAAGAGAGAGCGAACACATTCTTCGTTTTACAGCGTAGAAAAGGTCATGGCACTCGCAGTCTATCATCGCTCGTTATCGGCACTTTAGACACTGTGTTTGATACTAAGGTATTGCATGGTTCTGAAAGCTTCATGTCATTTAATACAAATTAAGACATTGATCATATTTTTTCAAATTCCCTTTTGCCTATCCTCGATCTTATTTATAGTGAATTATATTTAATTTAATGTATAATAATTAATCGGTGTCGGTTTTTCCGTCAAGTTTTCCAAACAGGCTTATGCTCCCATCCATCGAAAAGGGAAAACATTAAGCAATAAAGGACGGAAAAAAGCAACATAAAAATTAAATAAACAACCTGGCAGACGTATAAACAGAGGAAAAAGACAGCAACAGATATAAAAAAACAACTGGAAAAAAAATTCAAATAACCAAATTGGTTAAAAGGATTGCCTTTTTTGGTTGTGAAATAAAATTTATAGCTAAGATCACAATGTTGATCAGCATGGAGAGATGAGAATGATTAATTCAAGAAGAATTAAAATCCATAATATGATTAATGTTGTGAATCAAAATGCAATCCACTCCTTAAGATGTAAAAATAAAATTGATTTAAAAATTTCTCCATAATATTAAAGGTCAACTTTTTTGTGATAAATCTACAAGGCATTTATTATTAAAAAATTTCTATGAAACAAACTTTTCAAAAACATGATGTTTACAGGGTTTGTTCTTATTCTCAGTTTATATGTGATATGGGTATTTTTGAAAATTGCACTTGTTAAATTTTGAATATCACCTGCCACATCCCTCTCAACACATTTCATCCTCACTTCATTCTCTCCCAATTTATTTATATTGCATCTATCTTACTCTGAAATGTGTAAAAGTCAAGAATGCACTTGTATCATATGAAATAATATAATAGATTTGAAATGCAATCGGAAAGGCTTACAAGCATTTGTACTATAAAAAAAGAAACTTAAGATTTAAATTTTTCTCACACTGCTACACCCAAGGTTATTGAAGAGAATAGTGACATGGTTTCCTACTGGCTTGCTAAGACAATAAAAATATCCAAGTATGATAATAGAACTTGCCAACAGTCAATTAAAAAACTGCTCCAAAAACGTCAGTACACTTGTACAGTCAAACCCCATTATTACAAATCCGGTTAATACAAACTGTTTCTCTGGTCCTGTTCAAGTTAATGCTATTCTTTCATTGTTGGATAATACAAACAAAATTTTGGGTCCCATGAAAGTCGTAATAACGGGATTTGACTGTATTATAAATGTGCAGAGAGCTAAACATGACTTTCCCACATTTAAGCACATTATCAGTACTGTAACACAAAAACATCTTAATTTCAAAGATCTTACTAGTAAATTTATTGAAAAAAACACAGAATTGAACCCGTTATTTTCCGATTTTTCAGTTTTTGCATAACGCCGTAATTTTTGGAATATAATCCGCAGGAAAAATAAAAGTTTAAAAAAAATCAATACTACATATTATAAAATATTTAGTATTTAGTAAGTAAAAAAATCATTACTACATTATTTAATATTCCTATAATAAAGTCAATGAAAATGGTTTTTCAAAAAAAAAAAAAAAAAAAAAAATTGGGGGGAGGGGTGTATTATATTCCAAAAATTCCAGTATCTCTTGTTTTACCACTTAATAATATAGAGCATTTAGTTTTAAAAGTTTGCTAGGAAATCATTTAAAGGGGAAAACCATTGACAATTTAGTGAGCATTAGCACCAGTAGATGCATTTCCATATGCCAAGTCAATGGAGACTGACGGCAAAAAGGACTTCTAATAATATTATTATAAGTTTTCCTACTAAAAATGTTATTATAAAGGCAATTTTACTACTAATAATGTTGTTATAAATTCAGTAACTGTAATAATTATTACATGTTGTCATATGCTATACTCTTCTTTAAAATTCTAATTAAGCATAGAGTAAGCTATAGCTAATTACCATGTGAATGCATTATATTATAAAACAAGGAAGTCAAAAAAAAATGTACAATTTGAAATTTTCAGTCTGAGGAGTTAAATTAACTCTTAGATTTTTGGTCTTGTAGCAAACCCTGGCTGTAATTTTAAAAATTAATTTGTTCACTTCGTCATATGCAATGCGATGTGACTGTTGACTTCACTTGCTTTTAAACTAAGCTACGTAAGGGAAGGGAGCTTCCATAAACCATGTGGCCCGGTTTGAGGGGGAGGGGAGTTCCTAAAAAGCTACGCTGGGCTACATGAGGGGAGGGGTGGTCCGAATCCAAGCTACGTAGTTTTTCATTTATTTTATTTGGGACAGTTAAACAGGGTACAGAATACACAACAACATTATGGACATTTATTTCTATAATTACTTCCATAATTTAGATATGCTGTATATCTACGGTGCTAAATTTGTGACCATGTGACATACCATGTCAGTTGAAGTGGCAAGTGTGCCCGGCGAAGGACATTTGTTTTTTTTATTTAGTAGTAGTTTATTTTATTTACATTTAGAATTGTTTGTGAC